>PVHX01012106.1:0-60829 GCA_004024805.1 Geosciurus inauris | reverse complement strand
TAATCTGCTTATAATTTTGTGCAAAGTTAGAAAAATTATGATTGTAATAATTTTTTTTTCTATTTGCCTCAACAAATGTTTTCAGTGAATAGTGTGTACAGCTTCTGAAAATTTGTTTTTTTTCTGTTATGTTTGATAACATGTATTTAAATGCAACTTTTGAGAAAAATAAATAAAAATTAAAATTTAAAAAAAAATAAAAATAAAAAAAATAAAGGTATTGTGTCCATCTACAAATAAAAAATATTTTAAAAATTAAAAAAAAAAAAAAAAAGAAGTCCATTAAAACAAATCACCAGCCCAGCGAGGTAGTGCACGCCTCTTATCCCAGCAGCTTGGGAGCCTGAGACAGGAGGATCAAGAGTTCAAAGCCAGCCTCAGCAACTTAGTGAGGGCCTAAGCAACTCAGTGAGACCCTTTCTCTTAATAAAATATAAAAATGGGTTGGAAATGTGGCTTAGTGGTTAAGCATCCCTGGGTTCAATCCTTGTTACCCAAAAAATAAATAAATAAATAAATCACCAGTTATGGAAATCAAAGAGAGCTTACAAATCTATAAAGAGGCATTTTACATACATGAAACTTTTCTTGATTTTTAAAAATGTTTATTTTTCCAGCAGAAACATTTATAGTTTTCTGATTGTAAAACTAATTTAATGATTATTATAAAATTTTTCAAATATTGCCAAAGTGGGTGGAACAGAATATCTTCTTTAAGCAGCTTATGACAATATGAAATCTTTACAATTTGCAGAAGTATATTCACAGATAGGCTGGGGTGTGTAACTCAGTAGAGACAAGTTTACCATGCACAAGGCTCTGGGTTCAATCCCAAGCACCAAAAAAACAAAACAAAAATAAATTTAAAATATATGTAGATAGTGAGCCAGCAAGCAAAATAAAGACAGAAAAGTCCATTCTGAGAACAAAAAGCAGTCTCTGTTCTACTGATCACTCTGTTAGAACTAGAGTGCTCACAAGGTACCCCAGTGATAAAAATGGATCCACAACGTAGTCTTCCTTTCCTCTATTTTCTCCCTTCTTGCCAAACCAGCCATCAATCCAGAAGGCAGCAAAATTTGCAAGTACGTCATTTAAGAATGCTCTCATCATATATAGATTCTCACAACACAGACACTATCCATCTTTAGCTATCATGTTTTGTACAGAAAAAGAGAAGAATAAAAAAAAACGATCAGAAGAGAGAGAACATTTAGGTATAAAATTAAAAAGATGAAGAAATCAAAGAATTAGGGAGAATCCAAACCAAAATCATCACTATCATCAACTCCTTTGGGGACTCTACACAGGGTCAAAAGGTCATGCTTTAGTGTATGTTATGTATAAATTCTCTGACCTTTCAGGAGTGTCAGTAGGTTTTCAGATAACAGACAACATTAGACAAATCATGGACATAACTGGGAATGTCATTCACTAAGACTGTTTTCTATTTGGGGCCAGAAAACATGGAATTTTCCAATAATAAAGGACACAGAATCCAACATGAAGCCTACCGATTCCTAGTTCCAAATAACACACCCTGCTAGAGGCAAAGATCCTTCTGAAACAGAGAAAGTTAAGAGAGTCTGATCTCATCCCTTCAGAACAACCAGAGCTCAAGGTTACAGTAACCTGACTCTCCAGTATTATTTTGACCAACTTCATAAAAACAAAAGCTGCCTTTGATGCATTTCAATGCCCAGCAACCTCACCAAAGAATCAAATATTAAAAATTAATAGTCTGGCAAGGTACCATCCACTGTCAGCACCACATATGAGATGGGGTGCTGGGTGCCCTCAGAGTGAATGTTTATCTTTTGGATTGTCACAAACCTCTATAGTTAAGATCGTGGTCTATTTCTTCTCCTGAAATAGAAAGTGGGCTCATTCTGGTGGGTCAGCTCTGCTGTTGGCTGCACAAGGGAGCTTCATCTGGCCTGACTTTTTTTTTTTTTGGTACTGGAGATTGAACTCAGGGGCACTCGACCACTGAGCCACATCCCCAGCCCTTATTTTGTGTTTTATGTAGAGACAAGGTCTCACTGAGGTGCTTAGTACCTCGCCATTGCTGAGGCTGGCTTTGAACTCGCAATTCTCCTGTCTCGGCCTCCCTAAGTGCTGTGATTACAGGCTTGCGCCACTGCAACCAGCTTGGCCTGACTGCTTTAGCAGTTCTTCTACTCTCCAAATGCTCCTCTCCTTCTCTAGAGTTCCTCACCTCAAATGCAGGTTGCCGCCTTACCCTCTCTCCTCTTCTTGTCCCATAACAGTAATAGAGGACAAAACTCACACACTAGTAAGGTTTTGACCTTACTGTGAAACAGACAATGAGGGGCATAGACAAATAACTAAATCAGGAGTGAGACTTCACTCGATGTTGAGAAGGAAGACTTCACAAACATTCTGTGGATGACTACGGAAGTGGTGAGGCTCCAGGATGGAGGCAGCTTAAGTTCCAGTATGTGAGCTTGGGCTCTGCTTCTCCCAAGCTCCACACTCTAACTGCATACCAAACTCTCCACATGGGCTCCTTCAGATACCTCAAGCCAAACATATTCTGGCCAAACCTTTCTCTCCCTTTATTCTAAATTTTGGCTAATAGAGCTGCTATACATTCAGTCAGTCAAGTTCAAAATCTTAGTCATTCAGTCTTTTCACTTTGTCCAAACACATAGTACTTCAACAATTTGCAATAATCCCACTCTAAAATGGTCTTAATTCCCACTACCACTAATTTCAGCTTTATCTTTCACCTGGACTTTTAAAGAACCCAGTGTGTATAGCACATAAACACCCACTCCTCCCTAAGAGTTAGCTCAGTTACAGTGTCCTTAAGAAGTCTCCCCAACCCCACCAGCTAGTCCCCTCTTTTCCTTGCTCTTGGACTGCTTTGTATCTATTTTACTAGTTAAAAAAAAAAAGGCACATAGAACGATCAATATTTAAAACATGTCTCCTCTATAACAAAGTCCTCAAAGGTAGACACCATGTTTTGTATCTTCCCAAGTATGTTTATCAGAATATAGTATTTCACAATAAGATATTTTAAATAAGTGAAAACTAACCATTCTCCCTGCTCCACCTTGTCCTTCATGAAATTTTCCTTCTTGTGCTTATTTTCCTAACTCACTATTTTTAATTCATTATAGATTCACAAGGAATTTGTACAACCAGTAGAGAGGACACATGTACCTCCAGTTTGCCTCAATGGTTAACATCTTGTACAGCTACAGTGCAGTACCAAACTAGAGAACTGGCGCTGGCACAATCCACAGAGCCTGCCTGTATTTCACTAGTTTTACATGGACTCGTATATATGCATGCAGGTATATATATGTATAGATTCCTACAACCAATACCATAATCAAGATACAGAACTGGGCTAGAGTTGGAGCTCAGGGATAAGAGTGCTTACCTAGCACGTGCGAGACCCTGGGTTCAATTCCCAGTGTGGAAAAATATGATACAGAACTGTTCTAGTACCACAAATATTTTCATACTGCCCACACCCCACTGTGCTGAACGAATGCCTGGCGATCACAGACGTGTTCCAGCCTACCCGTCAACCCCATCCCATGAACTCAGGACTCCAGCCTCACAAGACAACTCGCTGCCCCAGTAGCAGGCACTGCACTTCCAGCTGCTGTGTCTTTACTTGTGTTGTTCCTATACTTAAGGCATCCTCTCCTGCTTGTTCACTCAGAAAACCATCTTTTTAAGGCTTAGCTCAAATGCCATATTTATAAGAAGCTGTTTCCTGACTTCCACCTTCCCAAAGCAATTGGTTTTACCCTTCTCTACAATCCTCTTATCTGTGATTCCACACCCAATCACAAAATTCTTACGGATTCATGTCTTCACTATGTCACCATCTTCTAGTTGAACACAGGGATGTGTACTATTCACTTTTGTCTTCTTAAGACATAATAGTTTGTTAGTTCTGAAGACACAAAGACAATTATGCTCTGGAAGGATGACTTTCAGTCTAATATCTCAGTACTTGGCTCACTGAGGATGAACAGTGGGAAATTCTTGAATTAATGAATGAATCCTAAAAATATGAAGGGCACTTGAAAATATTTTAAGGCTCGGTAACCTAGAGTAGACATACATTATTCATGTTCCTGATGCTACTCAATGACACCAAAAGTCCCTGATCAACTGAACATTCAACAAATGCTTACTGAGTAACTACTACATGGCAATTGCTTTTCTAGGTGCTAGGGATATGGCAGTAAACAAAACTGACAAAGGTCCCTGCCCTGGCGGAGCTTGCAGCAAGCAGGGAGACAGCCCATAAGTATACACATTAATTTAAATATAGGTTAGATGATAATAAAAGCTACACAGAAAAATAAAACAAGAAGGGCAATAGGGAATATGTACATGGGGGCAGAGAATGAATAATTTTTTTAAAAAAATATTTTTTTAGTTGTCAATGGACCTGTATTTTATTTATTTATAAGTGGTGCTGCGAATCAACCCTAGTGCCTTACACATGTTAGGCAAGCGCTCTGCCACTGAGCTACAAACCCAGCCCAGAGGAAGAATAATTTTAAATCAATGGTTAGAGAAGGACTCCTTGGGAAGGTGACATCTGAACAAAATCATGGAGGAGGAGAGGAAGCATACCATGGGGTTATTTGGAGGAAGACTGTCCCAAGAAGAGAACAGAGCAGGCAGGAGTGCATCTGGCATATTCAAGGACTAACGTGTAGCCTGGAGCATGTGGATATCAGGAAATGAGTCAGAAGGCTATATGGGGCAGGGGAGGAAGGGTTCCACCCTGATTACTGATGACATTTTTTATTCTATCTCTCTTTCTTATGATTATCTGGTGGCTCTCTCTCATTCCCAAACGCCTCCAAAATGGCACTTATGAATAAAATAATTGATCAAATGCAGATAATGACTACGAATAGCTACCAAGATACAAAATCCATTAGCATAGACATCAAAAGATGGGAATATAGTATCAAAGCCTTCTAGATTACACTTAAACTAAACCAATCCATTTCTAACTATTGTTTTATTATTATTATTATTATTAATTTAGTCCCTGAATCAAAAGAGTAATATGGGAGAAATTCTCTCTCCTCCAACCCAATTAATCAGGCCAGTGGTTAGAATCCTCAAGGACATGGACATATTAAAGATAAACCACAACCACTCAGCTTGCTATGAGAGGTTGTGTGCTTTACAGCAGGAATGAGGAAAAGGATGATAATCTCACCAGGTAGTTAAGGAAACTATCTTAGATGACATGTGGGCAAAATGGCAACGAGAAGACAGGTGCCTCCTACCCACAGTTCCTTTTAAAATAAACTAAGGGAACACAAAAATAGGAAAAAAAAAATCTGCATTTGAGCTAGAAATCAGAAAGGATGCTATCCCACCTCCCTAGAATTTTGAGGAATTCCTACTACATATACCCAAGATGGCACAGGAACAAAGAATACCCAGCAGGTTTTCTATGGAGAAGCAACATGTTTTGGCAGTGAACGCAGGCAACACCAACAGAGTATGAAAGAGGGCTAGAGCAGCCTCAATGCAAACTCAATTAATCTAAAATTTCCCCTTGTTCCTTGACATGAATATGAAGAAGGAGGAATTCACAATTATCTCTGCAACTCATCTCCCATGAGATTATGCCTATGGTTACAAAACTCTACAAAATAATGTATAGAATATGATTTAAGAAGTCAATATAACTACAATAGTTAAGTTATTTTAAAAGGAGTTTCTGACTTAGATTCAAGAGAGATTAAAATATAAAATACTGATTTAAATAGTAATGGAAAAAAGGAACAGCAAATAGAGTCCACATTGGTGGACTGTGGCTATAGTTCAGTGGCAAAGCACTTGCCTAGCATGCCTGAGGCACTGGGTCCAATCCTCAGCACCACATATAAATAAAATAAAGGCATGCTGTCCATACACAACTACAAAAAAATTTTTTTAAATGGTAAATTTAAAAAAAAAAGCATTAGTAAAGTTAAACTTAAACTCCTCAAGAACTCAAAAGAAGTACCAGCAGACAAAAATTAGATGGGGATTAAGTTTGGCCAGGCATGGTAGCACATGCCTGTAATCCCACAAAAGCTACAACTATAAAACCCTCAGGAGAAAACATAGGAAAGTTTCATGACATTGAATTTGGCAATGATTTCTTGGATTTGATACCAAAAACACAGATAAATGGGACCACAGCAAAATTTAAAACTTTTGGGCATCAAAGGACACTGTCAGAAGAGTGAAAAGGCAATCCATTGAATGAGAAAATTTAGTCAAACATACATCTGATGAGGTATTTATATCCAAACATGAAAAGAACTTCTAAAACTCGATAACAACCAAAAAAAAAAAAAAAAAAAAAAAGACGAACAACAAAAAATAAGAACCCTATTTGAAAAATGGGGAAAGGACTTGAAAAGATCTCTCTCCAGAGAAAAGATACAAGTAGTTAATAATAATAAGAATAGGAAAACCTATGCTCATCATTAAGGAAGAACAAATCTAAACAATAATTAAGGTTAACACCTCACACACAAAAGGGTAGCTATTATGAAAAAGAAAATAACAAATATTGGTAAGGATGTGGAGTAACTGGAACTCTTGTGCACTGTTGATGTGAATATAAAATGATGCGACTGCTATTGAAAATGATGTAGTAATCCCTCAAAATATTGAACACAGAATTACCATACAATCCAGCCATTCCATTTCTGGTTATATACCCCAAAGAAGTGAAAGCAGGACTCCAACAGATTATTCATCCATTCATTTTCACAACATTATTATTTACAAGAGTCAAAAGGTAGAAGTCATCAAAGCATCCATCAACAGATGATTGGATAAAGATACAAGTAGCTAATAAAATGTACTATATATACAATACAACAGAATATTATTCAGCATCAAAAAGGATGGACATTTTGACACAAGCTAAATGTGAATAAACCTTGAAGACTGCTAAATGAAAAAAATATACTGTATGATCCCACTTACATGTGCTACATGAAGATAAATTCATAAAGATAGAAAGTAGAATGGTGGTTGCCAGAGGCTGGGAGGAAAGGTGTGTGGGGAATTACTGTTTAATGAATACAGAGTTTCACGTATGGAAAATGAAAAAGTTCTGGAGAACAACGGTGGTGGTGGCTGCATAAGAATGTGAATTTATTAAATGCTATAGAACTGTATAATTTAAAATGGTCAAAATGGGAAATTCTATATTATGTCTTTTTTACCACATTTTTTTACAAACGGCTTGGACTTTTAGGGTCAACAATCCCTCCACCTACTGAAGATAACTTTGTGGCTTTGGGCAAGTTGCTTAAACTCTTGAAAGTAAAATGAGATAATAATAATAATACCTATCTCATATGACTGCCGGAATCAATGAGATGATTCTGGTAAATGCACTTAGCACATAAGCATGAAAAGTTACCTCTTATTCTTATCATGAAGATGGTACAGCTAGCTAACTCTGGGAGCTTCACCAGAAAGACCACAAATGTATTTCTGAATCATTATCTAGAGAAGGGTGTTTTCATTTTATTTGATATTTTATTGATAAAGGTCCTTTCTATTGTTTCCTTTAAAGGCCCTTGGCTTTTTACCATTCAACCCTGAATCATGTGCTGTGTAGTTTTTACTCAGTAAGTAAGTCTCAATGTTGTCTAAGTAGCTAATTTTTCCTTGGCAACATTAAGAACTAGCACATTCACACTAAGGTGAAAGATAAACTCCAGTTTATAAAAAGCAACTCAATGATCTCCAAGCCAATCAAGGACTTCAAAGGCTCTGTGTTTGCCACTCTACTACCATGTTAACTTTCCATACTGGCAATGTTTTGATCAATGTTAAAGTGTTATTTGGGAACGTGTTCATCAGGCTTCTGGACCTTCAGAAGTACTAGTGTCCTTTAGAGGAGATGAGCATTTTGACAAAGTAATTTAATCATGTATGATGGCTTGAGCTTTAGATCTGTGAGAGACCTGAAAAATCCAACAGAAGTAGCCTGTCACCTCCATCCCCAGCTCACTGCCCTACTCAAAGAGAGGTACTCTTGTCAAAGCAGATGAGATACAAGCATTTAAAGGTACACGTTTTGTGCAATTCCAACACTTCCTAGAATTAGTCTGAATGATGTGACTGATGATGAAGATCCTAGGAGTAAGGAAGGCTACAGAACTGTGACATAATAAAAAATATATAGATTTGGTTTCTGTTCTCAATTCCTGACACAGAACTTCTCAAATGCTTTGTAATTTCCTGAGTGATTGGAGTGATAGGAGCATATTTGTCATATTTGTCTTAGTCACTGGTTCTAGGCACAAGAGCTTCTAAAATCCTTCAAATAGCCAGTGTCCTTTTGTGAGTTAATGAAATAGCTAGTGGCAGGGATCCCCAAATAGCTTCAGGATGGGAGTATCAATGGTGTGATTAGAGGGTTGAAATGCTTATCCCTACCCTCAATCTCCAAGAAGGGAGAGGCTGGAATTGAACTAATAATCATTAACAGCCGATGATACCATCAATCATGCCTCTGCAATAAAACCTCCATTAAAACCCTAAATGGCTGAGTTCTGAGGGCTACCAGGTTGTTTAACGAATGAAGGTGCTGGATGGGTGGTGTCCTTATGGAGGGCAAGGAAGCACCAAGCCCTTCATCATACCTAGCCACACATACTTCTTCATTTGGCTATTCATTTATATCCTTTGTAATAAACCAGAGAATGAAACTAACGTGTTTTCCTGAGCACTACAAGCCACTCTAGCAAATCAACAAACACGCAGAAAGGATATGGGAAACCCTGATTTACAGCCAAGTTGGTCAGAAGTCCAGTATTTGCAAATGGCATCTGATGTGGATGCAATCATGGGGACTGAGCCATTAACCTGTGGGGTCTGAAGCTAACTACAGATAGTGTCAGAATTAGACTTAATTTTAGGATATCCAGTTGTATCTGGAGAGCTGGAGAATTGGTTTTTGGTGTGGAAAAAAACCCACACATTTGGAGTCAGAAATGCTGAGTAGAGCAAACAGTTCTCCCTTTAAGCTCTATCATCAGCTGAGTCAGCTGAGAAGATAAGCAACTAAGAGTTTATTGAATAAGCATTAAAATTACTAAAATATATACTTCTGTTTCAAGTACTGTCCATGATGGGAAGGAGAAAAATACTAAAGGAAAGCAAAGTACTGGAAACAACACAGGCTGAAACTTATGGCATGGACAGAAAAGAAAGAGGAAGGGCTCATGGAAGACAGACAGAGTGGAGTGACACGGGGACAGGAACAGTAGGTGTGAGGTGCATTTCAAGCTAAGAGTTTCCTGGAAGGTACCAGCAATAGTGTAGGTGGCCCAGATGAGGGATTCAGTCATGTCACTCTCTACAGCACCCTGTCTCCTTCACCAACATAGAAGGTTGAATGGTGTTCCCCAAAAAGACATGTCCACATCCTAATCCCAGAAATACGTAAATGTGACCTTATTAGAATGGGTCTTTGCAAATGTAATTAAGGCAGGGCACAGCAGCGAACACCTGTAATCCCAGCAGCTCAGGAAGCTGAGGCAGGATCGTGAGTTCAAAGCCAGTCTCAGCAATAGCAAGGCACTAAGCAACACAGTGAGACCCTGTCTCTACATAAAACACAAAATAGGGCGGGGGATGTGGCTCAGTGCCCCCTCAGTACCAAAAAAAAGAACCATAATTAAAGATATCAAGATAAGATCATCCTTTATTAGCCTGGCAGTCCCTAAACCCAATGAGAAGTATCCTGAAAATAGACACTAAGATTAGAAACAAAGAAAAAAGGAGAAGGTTATATGAAGGCAGAGGCAGAGATCAGTGTGATATAGCCATGAACCAAGGAACTCTCGAAGTAATCAGAATGTGTAAGAGGTACAATTCCCTAGAGACTTCCAAGGTAGCATAGCCCTGTCAATACCCTGATTTCAGGCCTTCGGCTTCCAGAACTATGGAGAAATTTCTGTCATTGTAAGCCAACCAGTTTGTGGTCATTTGTTATTGTGGCCCTAAGAAACTAGCATGGTCCTAACCATAAGGAAAAACAAAACACAGCTGTACTCCTTCCGCACAGGCACCATCACAAATCTTCTCCCTTCTGGGAAATCTTCACCTATACTCTTCCAAGGAAATTTCCATGTTCACTGGTACTGTGATTTCTCTGCGGGGTACAACCTCAGCCTAGCCCACACCTCAGGGACTTCACAGAGAAGCCCCAAGGGCCAGAGCACTTCAGAGCTGCTGTGCACCCACCATCTCATTTTTTGTGGGCTAGGAGCCTTACAGAAGATGCAGAGGAAGGGAAGCAGGATATGACATTTTGCCTTTTAAATAAACTGGGAAGAAATACCATTGTCCCATCTATCTGGTTCAAAAGATAAAGAGAGATCACATTTAATGTTTTAAGAATCAACCTGGGGGTGGGCATGTGGCACATGCCTGTAATCCCAGTGACTCGGGAGGCTGAGGAAGGAGGATCGCAAGTTCGAGGTCAGCCTCAGCAAATGAGCAAAGCCCTAAGTAACTTAGTGAAACCCTGTGTCAAAACAAGGGCCATTGTTGTAGCTTCGTGGTAAAGTGGCACTGGGTTCAATTCCTAGTACAAAAAAACAAAACAAAACAAAATAAAACAACTTAAGGAGTTTCTAGAAAAATATAAATCAGACATTTCCCCAGTGGACTATGACTAGGATAGGAATAAATGCCAATACACCAGCCCTTCCACTTCATTTCTAGGTCTTGTCTTTCTCTTCATTTTTTCTGTTTTCTTCTAAACTATGAATTTATATGAAAGGAACTACACTCACACACACAGAAAATGAAAATCAAGAAATTGTAAGAGTCAGCCCTTCTGCACTGACTACATCTTCTATACTTTCAGCTAAATTTACTTCCAGGACTCAAACAAATTATTGGGAGTTCAATAATGTCTGCCTTCTCCACTAGACTATGGGCCCCAGGGCAGCAGGACCCATACCTGTTTGCTCCTTTTAATTTTCACAGTGTTTTCAACAGTAGTACTCTCATTAGTAGAGGCTCAAAATATATTTGTTGGTTGACCAGTCCATATCAAAGGTAAAGTACTAAAATGGTAAATATAACACACACATATATATTTTAACCACAATAAAAACAAATTTTTTAAAGAACACAATGGAATATATTATTTTTTAAAAGACAGGCATGGGGGCATACATCTGTAATCCCAACAGATCAGAAGGCTGAGGCAGGAGGATCACAAGTTTGAGGCCTGCATAGCCAACTTAGCAAGGCACTGTCCCAAATTCAAAAAAATAAAGGGCTGGGGGGGGGGGCTGGGGTTGTGGCTCAGTGGTAGAGCGCTCGCCTTGCATATGTGAAGCACTGGGTTCGATCCTCAGTACCACATATAAATAAATAAATAAAGATATTGTATCCATCTGCAACTAAAAAAATATTTAAAAAAAAATAAAATAAAGGGTTGGAGATGCAGCTCAGTGGTAAAGCATGTTGCTAGCAAGTCCCTGGGAAGGAAGGAAGGGAGCGAAGGAGAGAGGGAGGGAAGTGGGATGCGGAGAAGAGACAAGAGAAAAGAAAAGAAAGGAAGAAAAGTGTTAGGATTTCCTCCTGAATAGCTGCTGTGCCCCACTGCTGTTCACTTTTTTTGTGGCTGTCATTAGTTCTGTTTTGTTTTGGTTTTGGTACAAGGGATTGAACCCAGAAGAGCTCTCTACCACTGAGCTACACCTCCAGCCTTTTTTACTTTTCATTTTGCGACAGTGTCTGGCTAAGTTGCTAAGGGTTTCACTAAGTGAGGCTGACTTCAAACTTGCCATCCTCCTTCCTCAGCCTTCCAAGTCACTGGGATTATAGGCATGCAACACCTCACCCAGCTCCTGTTCACTTTAAAATGGTTGGAAATGTGTATTTTATGTCCATTTGTTTAAAAAGAAAAAGGTGAAATAAACCCAATTTTGTCTTTACCTGTAGAATTCAACATAAAGTACACTTATAAAACAATTTCTTCAATGACTTAACTGATCACCAAGGTAGTATTGGGGGGACCCAGGGTCTAAACGAGCATTTCTCCACCTGGGTGCTGTTGGCTTTGAGCTAGATAACTGCCTGTGGTGAGGGCTGACCTGTGCATCACAGGATGCTCAGCAGCATCTCTGGACTCAACCCTATTTCATGCCATTAGCACTCCTTCCCCAGCTGTGACAACTGTAAATGTCTCCAGATATTGCTAACGTCTTCTGTGTGCAAAATACCCCCCTACTAATATCCACTGTTCTCAATGCAAAAAGAGCTCTCCCAGTGATTACTAAGAATTTGTTCTTTTTCAATCCCCTGTCAATCTGCCAATGTGACTCACTATTCCCTGCCAACCCTAACAGTCACAAATGACCTATCTGTGTGAATTTCTGGCACCTGGTTATAATGTTTTTCTTCCAATCCTAATCTCCCACAAACTACCCCCAAGTGCCCTGGACATTCTGCTTTCTGCTTACTCTGCCTGACTGGCCACAGATTATCCAGAACCCCTCATCCTGTTCCCAGAGCATGGCACCATGCTCCATTAGCACTCACAGAGAGGAGGATGCCTTTAAGTACAGGTTAAGGAAATAGCAAACCTACCAGTTTTACAAGCAGAACACATCCTCCCTGTACCTAGCTCCTCATTCCCCAATCTCACTAGTTAAACAACAAGGGTCCAAACCACCACAACACCCTAAACAGGGTAACAGGTGAAATCAAAGTCTGAAAGCTCCTATCCTAGGAGATTAAACTGAATTTTCAAAGAATTCAACTATTCCTAACTTTAGGGAACACAATCAGTTCAGGTCTAGTTGTTTTGACATTAATCTTTCAGAAAGACCCAAAAAACTTGAGAAAAGAAATGGATTCCAAACCCATCTGACCTAGCTGTGTGGCCTTGGACATAGTTTTCTCCTTTGCAATATGTGTGAGCTGAGCTGTCTGAATTCTAAGTTTAATGCACTGATTCAATACCTACTTCCTAAGTATCTATTTCCTAAGAACATATAAAAAAATGAGTGGGAATTTAACCATACCCAAAAGAAGTCCAAGTTGGATCAGGATTGGTGGGGAACAGCTTAGCAGACAAAGATAAATACATTGTTACAGTAAGATGCAATAAATACTAAAGAGGTATGTAGCAAGTACTCTTGAGTGTATGAGAGAGTACAAACATCAGGAACAACTAATCACACATAAAAGAAGTCAACAGATATCTCCAGAGCACCCTTCTACTATACAGGGGTGATATGAAGAGTTCTCAAGTACAGTTGGAAAAGATCACTTCGATAAAGAGATACACAGGCAAATACTGGAAGTAAAAAATCACTTCAATAAGTACAGTTGGCTCTCCCTATTCAAGAATTTCACATCCTCAGATTCTACCACCACAGATAGAAAATACTCAAAAAAAAAAAAAAAAAAAGAAAGAAAAAATAAATAAAACCCGCATTTGTATTAGTATTACAGTCTAGACATAATTTAAAGTACATGAGAGGTTATATGCAAATACTATTCCATTTTATATCAGGGACACGAGCATCTGTGGACTGTGGTGTCCGCAGGGCATCCTTGGAACAACTACCCTACAGATACCAAGTGACAGCTACACAGGAAGTGTGGACACAAAGGGCATGCAGGAGGCAGCATTTAATGGAGAGTTCTATGCTAACAATTTGTTCATGAATAACTGGAAAGACACCATTTCTAACTCAAGGATTGGGCCCTATTTACTGACAAAGTCAAAGCTTCTTTATCTAGAAGCTTCAGAGCAAAAGTTCCGGCAAGTGGTTCTTCATCACTCTGTCACCCCTGGGTAAAGGCTTCCACAGGAGTTGATCATTAGTTCAGTATGACAAAAGAGAACCAAGAAGCTACCAACCTAACTGGGACAGCTTAGAAATTAAAGATGAGCAGAAACTTCCAGCAATAAATTACAAAAAGCAAATTCAAAACCAAGTACTAAGCATGCCTCTACAGTGACCATGCAAAAATCTTCTCCTCAAATACAGTATCCAAGAGAAAAAAAAAATTTTTATATGTATATGTATATATACATACATACACACATAAATAAGGTAAATAAATGTAATGCTTAACATACAATAAATAATCATTTTAATAAGAAACACAAAGCTATCAAATAAATGTCACAAATAACACACACATAACAATAAAAACAACATATCTCCATAATCTGGCCAAAAGATAAACTATCAGAATAGCTCTGGATTGCTCCCTGCACCAACCAACATTGCTTGCACCATTGGCCCTCCGACGTCATGTTTTCCTACATCTCAGTACCTCAGGGCAGGAGATCAGAATTCTCTTTGCTCTCCTGAGCTAATTCCAGACTAATACTCACCCACCCTCATGTACCAACTGCTGCTCCTTTGAGCCCCTGCCACCCGGCTACACTGGCTTCCCTCCCACTCACTCCCCAATAGTCACTGGAGCCTCTAGCATCCTGGCTTCCTCTCCACAACTCCTACCATCACCCTGTGTGGTTTCAAATCCACAGGATGACTCGTTCCTATGCTGCAGCTTCTAAATTCCTTCACTAAAATGATCTTTGATCCTCTCCACCATTGACATCCATGGCCACACATTAAACCTTGTCAATATAAGCTTTACATGCCAGTCTTTCACCTTCTGACATATATACCCTCCAGTCTTCCAGTCTCCTGACTTCATTTTGGCCTGATTTGTTCTTCAGACATATCCAGCCCTCCACACTCTGACTCTTCCATTTTCTCCCAATCAACCTGCTGCTTAGATATTCTTATCTCCCCATTCTTGCCTGAGGGTTGACCATCCAGACGTGAACAGCTCTGTGCTGTTCTTGTTACTCTGCACCCCTGGCTTCCCATCACACCTACCCAAAAACCTTTGGTCAACTGCTAACCCTTCATGTGCTCCTAACCCTAGGTTCCTAGGATCTACCAGAGAAAAATCACACAGCCTGTAGAACTGTGGTCTCCAATTCATGGCTTTCATCCTGGCCTGGATCCCTCCCTTGACCTTGGCTAGCTCCTTCTCTTTACTTCCCTCAGTGACTAACCCAAGCCTTCAGGAGTCTCCTCAGCTCCACACTTATCATCCTCCCTCAGCACCCAATCTTGGCTCCTTATTTCACAAAACGGAGGCCATCTCCTCTAACCCACCACCTGCCTTCCCACTATATATCTGTATCTATCAGGATTCATTTATCTCTTCCTGTTTCAGAGGGTAAAACTGCCTTTTCTTTTCCAAGGTTCAGCCTTGATCCCATTCACTATTTGCCCATTTAACCTCTAAATATTTACTGCATGCCAACACTATGACAGACATGGTTCTAGGCCTGTAAACAAAATAAGCAAGCTCATGAAGTTTTCATTCCAAAGAGAGGAAACAATAAACAAAGAAATAAATTATATGGCATAGCAGAAGCAAGGAAGAAGAATACAGAGCACTGGAATACAGAGGAAGAATACAGAAGAAGGGAGGGGCTGCAGTGTCTAATAGAATGGGTGAGAAAAGACTCTCCAACAAGGTGCCTTTAAACAAAACAGGTAAGGGAGAGCAACATGGGGCTAACCAGAGAAACCACATTCCCCAGACAGAGAGAAGAGCAAATACAAAAGCCCTGAGGGGGAGGCACAAACTTGCCTTGTTTTAAGGAACCTCTAGGAAGCCAGTGTGGACAGAATACAATAACCCAAGTGGAAAATAATAAAGAACACAGAGAAGTAACCATGGTCCAAGCACAGCACCTCCAAGCCACATCAGGATCTGTAGATTTATTTTGAGTGAGATAGGAGTAGGTGGATGGTTCTGAGCTGAGTAGTAACTTGAAATGATCTACATTTTATAGTTTGTTTGTTTGTTTGTTTTATTTTTATTTTTGTGATACTGAGGATTGAACCCAGGGCTTGGGTTGTGCTAGGCAAGCAGCTCTGCCAACTGAGCTACATCCCCATCCCAAAATGATCTGCATTTTATTTTTACTTTATTTTTTAATTTTTTTTGTTTAGTCGTAGATGGACACAATGTCTTTATTTTACTGCTTTGTATGTGGTGCTGAGGATCGAACCCAGGGCCTCATGCATGAGAGGCAAGAGCTCTACCACTGAGCTACAATCCCAGCCCCATGATCTGCATTTTAAAGGATAGCTCTGGCTACTATGTTGAGAGGAGACAGAGGAGGCCCCAGCAGAAGTAAAGAAACAACTACCATAATCCGAAGCCCAGAAAGACAGTGGTGTTTGGATTGGGGGATGTATTGTGAACGTAAAGCAAACAGGATTTCTGATATACTGGATGAAGTAAAAGGCTTTTGTCCTGAGAATAGAGAAGGACCCAAGTGGAGGTCAAGAGGGATGTTTTGGCCTAAATATATGATAAAACACTTGTAATTTTAAAGATGAAGAAGACTCCATGTCTTCCTGTCTCCTCTGCAGCCCTGCTCCATCAGGAACTGCCCTCATTCTTGTTTGACTCACTCATTTCCTCTCCCTCTCTTTTCTCCCCTTGCCTGATTCCTTCCCATCACCCACTGATATACTCAAGCATCTCTCATTCTCCGCTACCAAGATATCTCCCTTTCTTTCCTTAGTCAAACTTCTTTAAGTCTAGACTTAGTGCTCTCACTCATCAATTCTCAGTATTTATTATTCTATTTCTATCATTTTTCTAAAAAACTGCTCTTGTGGAGGCCGAGGCCATACCGTTGCCCAATCCAGAGAACATTTCCCAGACTTCATCCTACGTGGCCTGTTTGGGACACCTAGCCCTTGTCTTTATGCCACCTTTTTAACTCCATGGCTGTGAGACATGGCAATCTGCTCATTCTCCCCACATGCTTCTGGATGTGGCTCCTCCATCTCCTTTTGGGGCTTTTCTTTCTAAGCTACCCTTTAAATGTTGCTCAACATCAACTCTATACTCAGACCATTCCTATTCTGGCTCTTGACTAGTGACTTTCAAATAATCCTTGTGTGGACAGCTTCAAACAAATCAATTCCATGACACTCAACTTCCCTAGTACTCTTTCCTGAAATTAATTTGTCTAAGATCCCTAATGTTCTCAGCCCTCTTTAATAAAATAAAAATTTAAAAAGGCATACCCTTCACCCAACTCTCACAGTGATGCAGCCCCCAGGATGTGAAAAACACCAGCACTATGTGTATAAAGTCAGTGTTTCCTGTATTTCTCTGACATATATTTCTGTTAAGGGTGAAGCATGCGTGTTAGAAACAGTTTGGTCCATGCTCAGAATTCAGACACACAGTAGAGAAGAGAGGCTAGAGTAAACACAATGTTAACAGACCTCAAATGAGTAGAAGTCCTAACAGAAGTCCACCTGAGGCTTCAGTCAACCCAGAGAATCCTGAGAAATAATAAACTAGAGTTGGTTTAGGCTACAAGGTTCTAGGGTTGTTACATAGCAATGAACAAACACTCCGTACTGATCATGGTCAACAATGAACTCATTATTTTCCCTTAATAAGCCCCTTCTCACCTTCCTTCTACTCCTACATGACGCAGCTCAGTCAGAGTCACTTCCAGGTCGTTTAGCTAGGCACCCAAACTAGAAACCTGGAACTGCTCTCATTCTGCAGCTTACCTTCACTCTAAATCCAATAATCAAGCATAAAGTCCTGTGTTTGGACCTCTGAAATACTCCTCATGTACAGTGCTTTCTGTTCCTATTACCACTCTGGCACTCTGGCCCTCACCACCTATTACCAGGACATGCCAACAGCCTCCCAAATGCTCTGCCTCTAGCCTCAGCTCCCTCAAGTCACCCTCCCCAAACCTAACTAAACTGTTTCTCTGACCACACCACTCCCTCTGAAAAACGCTAAATAGCTCCAGATTGCTCGAAGATAAACTCAGCTCTGTAATCTAGGCCCTGCCTTTCTCCTCAGGCCTTTCCATCTGTAACTGCTGACAAAGATAATTAAAGAAAAGACTATGATTGCCCAAAAATTTAAAGTATCCACAAAAACCTCACTGGGAACAAAAGATAAATGACCAAACAGAAAAAAGAAATTGCAATGCATGTAACAAAGGGTTAATATATTAAATATACAAAGAATGCCTATAAATCATCAAGAAATGAATGCTCTGATAGGAATATGAACAAAGAAACATAAGCAAAAATTTAGCAAAGAAGCATAAATGATAGAGAAGACAAAATAAGGAGGGAGAGAGGGAGAGAGCATGTCCTGCCTCATAAACAAGATGGAAATATATATACTTTTAATTTTTTAGGAAGTTAGTTTATATCAAAAGCTAAAATATGCATCTATTTTGACCCAGCCATTTCACATTCAGAAATTTATTTCAAAAAAGTAATAGAATACTCGATTTGTAATAGGTATGCAATAATCTGAACATCTAGTAAAAGGAGATTGGGTAAGTAAACTGTAACACCTCCCAACAACCAGCCAAAACTGAAGATAAAGATTTTTAACCCAGAGAGGGTCAGGATACACTACTAAGTGACAGAGCAGATTACAGAAGAAGATGTAGAACATGTTCTTATTTTTATAAAAATACACAAGTCTTGAAGGGTACATACCAATATATCAACATTGCTAATTTGAGGGATTATGAGTCATATATTCTTTTTGTCTGGCTTTATCTTTTAATCATTCTAATATCACTTTGGATTAATTTGTATTCCAAAACTAAAATAATATTAAGACTTCTTGATCGCTTTCTTCTACATTAACCAAAGATTATGTATGGAACTAGTACTCATCTCACAGATTCAGGTCTTCCAGTCCCAAACACCAAGCACTATTCAAGAGTCTCCAGCTGGACTCCTCTAGAGATATAAATATATCCCGCACCGAACAGTAAATTATAACCCTTGAGGCCTCTCTGTTGTTTCAACAAATGGAAACTGAATAACTGAAACAATATTTTCACAGTGCCTAGAGCACTGCCTCACATCCCATGTGCGGGGAAGGGACTGAGCAGAGCAGGCTGGAAAGCAGAGCACAGTAGGCAGAGGGAAATGGAAGCGGGTAGGGGTTAAGTCCCCACACACTAAAAAGCAAATATTCAGACAAACCTTATAAACACATTTTATTAATAATTAATATCAAATGATAGCCCATTATCTCTTGCACTCGACCTTCTTAGAATATGAGACATAAAAAAAAATGGTTTGTGTGCCAAGAAGAGATACAAAGCCCATACACTTCAGCCTGTGTACTTTAATAACAAACAAGATCCCCATGCTCACAGACTCTTAAGAAGTCTCTTTCTTATTACCCACATTTCTAACAACCTTAGTCATCTAGTGTTCAAGTCCACAACAAATCAAAGGCAGCAAGTTAGAGGAGAGACAATAATTCAGGAAGGATATGGAGAAAGACAAGAAGTTGAGAGTTGACAGTCTCATAAGAAAGAATCAGAAAACACAAGAAAGCAAAAGCATGAAATTCAGAAAAGACTGCAACCCATAGCAGTTTCATTCAGGAGAAATCTATCTAATTCATAACAAGCAATCATCCCACTAAATCTATGACAAAACAGTAATATTCTAATAACAATGCATTTGAGAAATGAAAGAACCATAAAATGTTAGAGGTGGAAATTAACTTTACTATTATCTAGTCCTTTACACACAAAGAACCTGGTGAACAAAGCTAGAATGCAATTTTCCCAGAGTACAAGGCATGGTAGTCACTAGACAGGTTCATATCAGGAGTACTTTCTACTTACATGGTGCTTCCTATGTGCCATATGTTCTAGAAGACAGGAAATTACATACTTCAGAAAAAGTCCTATCCAAAATAGTGAACAGTATAACAATGCCTGTTCAAGTTTTTCTCTGAAATACAATCTAGTCCTGAATTACAACCACACTTGGTGTTTTATTGGCATTTCATGCAAAAAAAGTCCCAAGCAAGGCTGGGCACAGTGACACACACCTGTAATCCAAACAGCTCAGGTGGCTAAGGCAGGAGGATCACAAGTTCAAAGTCAGCCTCAGCAAAAGTGAGGCACTAAGCAACTCAGTGAGACCCCGTCTCTAAATAAAATACAAAATAGGGCTGGGGATGTGGCTCAGTGGTCGAGTGCCCCTGAGTTCAATCCCCGGTAACCTCCCTCCAAAAAAAAAGTCCCAAGCAAGTCATTCTCTCATTCAAATACTGTTTTTCTTCTTTTTAATGATACTACTATTTACTCAGCCTCATAAGCCAAAAGCCCACGATCTATTCTAGCTCTCTCTCAGCTCCAACATTCAATGATTAACAATTTTTCTAAGTTTAAGGGGAAAATATGGACAGGTGAGTGGAAAAGAATGGAATCTTTTACCTCCACTAATAATGACACCTGCCAGTATGGCTCATACATAGCCAGGTCAAGGTTAACAATCCATCTCAGGAATGTGGTCTTAGGTCCAGTTATACAGGCCTAACACTTCAATCTAATCAACTCCACCCACTTTCCCCCCTAAACAGTCTCAACAGAGACTGTACAACTTAAAAACCAAGTCTGAGTTACAAGAAACACTTGGGATCAACCAGCAGTCTCCTTATTTATATAAGGAAAGACAAGCTCAAAAAGGAGAAGACACCTGACTGACACTAAGAATGAGAGGAGACAATCTACTTCCCTCATACAATCTTTTGTTTGTATTGTGGGAGCTAACCCAGAAGAAGGACTTCAACACAGACTTGGACACCATTCCATCCCATCACCTTAAAAAAATCACCCTATAATTGCTATAGAGAGCCCTATAATTGAGTAGAGAGCCACTTAACCATTTTGTGGTATTTTTTCTAAACTATGATTTTTAAAAAAGGAAATACTTTATTTTCTAAGAATGTCTGTATTACCAAAAATTAAACCTTTCTAAAGTGAATTCTCATCTCTGGTCAGACAACCATCTATAGCTAACCTTTCAACAAAGTCACAAAGCTCACAGGATAAACCACCAGCAGGATTTGTTGCTGATCCCTTTTTCCATTCCTCTCTGAGACTATCAAGAATAGGGAGAAAGAGGTTCTACCTATGTTCTAACTGCTACATACAGTGATCAGTTTTAGGCACCATGTCTCTCATTTCCTGAGTTGCTCTTGATAAGCATGAAATTGTTACACCCTCTCTACAATCCAACCCCTTGCATCTATGATGTGCCTTTTAAGACGGGAACACTATCAATCCCCATCCTCTCCGACATTCCTTCCTTTCCCAATTCGACCTGGGGCCAATGTATACATTTTCAAATTACTTTTTCCTTCCTATCTGTCCCATCGCCATACCTCAAATATAGACTGAGAATCACTGTCCTAATTTGCTGCAGGCCAAGGCCCATTATAAGCTAGAAAATGAATGTACAGCTAGCTTAAAGATAAATTTAGTTAATATATGAGGGTTTTTTGTTGTTGTTGTTGTTTTGTTTTGCTTTGTTTTGTTCTTTGGTACCAGAGGTTGAACCCAGGGACACTTAACTACTGCAACACTCCCCGGTTTTTTTTTTTTGTATTTTATTTAGATACAAGGTTTCACTGAGTTGCTTAGGGCCTCGCTAAGTTTCTGAGACTGGCCTCAAACTGGAAATCCTCCTGCCTCAGCCTCCTGAACTGCTGGGATTACAGGGATGTGCCACTGCGCCCACCTTGAGTTTTTGATACTTGATCTACTCTCTATCTTTACAGCATTTAGTTTTCGAGTTCTTTTTTATAGTTAAGATACTTATCTCTTAGCTGAGTGCGGTGGCGCAAGCCTGTAATCCCAGCACTTACGGAGGCTGAGATAGGAGAATTGCGAGTTCAAAGCCAGCCTCAGCAATGGTGAGACACTAAGCAATTGAGTGAGACCCTGTCTCTACATAAAACACAAAATAGGGCTGGGGATGTGGCTCAGTTCGATTGCCCCTGAGTTCAATCCCCAGTACCAAAAAAAAAAAAAAAAAAAAAAGATACTTATCTCTTATACCTTTATTCTTGAGATTGAAATAAATTATGGGTAACTAATATTAACAATCAATAAAGGGATTTATATGACTTTCTGGAAGATGTTCTACTTTACTTTGAATTTGTTATTTCTCAACTTTACTGAAATCCTAGAAGATTAAATAGTTCTTATCACTGTAATAAGCTATGTGACCTTCTCAAACATAGATCTGTTGTATTATTGGAATAGGGATGAGGGCGGTCTGTATATCTATAATCTGTCTGATCTCTTCTGCTGGCCCAGTGAGTTTGAACTAGAATTGATTGTTATAATATTTATTCAGCTAATTTATTCTCTAGTACCCATTTTAAGAGTCCTGGACTGGATATAAATAAACCTAAAGTCTACACCCTGACCCTAAAGAATAAATTATCTAACACTGGAAAATAAATACAAATGAAATAGATAAATAGCAAAATAAAACTTTGAGATTATGGGCTCAAAACAGTCAACACTGTCAGTAAGAATGACTGGATCCAGAAACAGTTGTGGTGAATACTGTAAGTTGTAAGATAAGTGGTTGGGAAAGGGGAGTATATCCCAAGTACAGAGAACAACATGAGTAAAGCACTGGGAAAAGCAAACACCATATAAGAGAGATGAGGAGGACACAGTACTGGATGAAACAGCCCATCACAGTAACAGCCATTTGATAGGTCAGGAAAAATTTCCTATCATATACACAGCTTCTTCCAAATTCCAGCTCCACCAGACCATACACACAGAGCAAAATAAATACTTCTCAACAAAAATAAAATTCATACACTCAAATATTAAGAATTACCATTCACAGACTGCTAACCAACTATACACCTGATACTATGCTAAGTTTTTTGAATGTATCATTTCATCTAATTCTTACTACAACCCATGTTTTTGCATTTTATAAGTGAGAAGAATGGATCTTCAAGTCAAGGGCTGCCTACCTCCAATGCCCATGCTTTTAAACCACCACACACACAATGCTAACCTTGAAAGTCTTCTAAGGAGAATGTCAGCAATTCCTCTGGTTCAGGTGGGCAGGAAAAGAAAGACCACTGGATATCAAGTTTTTCCCCAATCATTACTGTGCTATATCTTCTGGTCAAGCCAGGATTTTTTCAGTCAAAAGGCCCAATGGAGTTATTTCTTCCAATGCAAGCTCCTGCAACACCCCTCTACACACACACACACACACACACACACACACACACACACACACACTTTCCAGAATTCTAAAAAGAGAAGCCTGAGGAATAGGATCAGGCTACCCCCAGGGGAAATTAAACAAATCTAACAAACCTGGAAGGACTCAGTACTTCCTGAACTGAGCAGATTCACTGACCAGGGAAAATGATGAGTCAAGGTATAAGCAGGAGTCCTTCCACCTATGTAAATACTGCTCAGGACCCAGTCCTCCAGGGAAGGCCCAACCGACAATGCCCAAATCCCATTTCTTCATCCTGTTTCCATAGGTAATAAGTTGCCATTTTTTTTTTTCTCAAATTCATGGTCAATACTAAAAGGACAATAATCTATCCTTCACCCTAAAGGTCCCAGTACAATAGCTGTAAATGTCCTTGAAAACATGCACCAAACAAATTACATAGCATTACACTGCTTTCTCCAGGACTCAAGTCCCAGATGAACGGCATTGTTATTTAAAACCATTATAATTGCAAATGATAATTTGGCATTGAGATGATGCTTAGCCTTCTATTATAATAATATAGGGATCCCATAAGTTCTTTGGTCCAATAATATCTCAGCTTTTCAGAAATAATAAACAACAAAGCTTCAATTGGCACTGTCATCCACTATCTGCCAAGATTAACTCAGAGCTCTAGAAGAAAAGTGACCAGCTTAAGCAGATCCAACCACAGCAGACCTCAAATGAAACTAAGTTTTTGCTTTTCAACTTTGTTTCAATTTCTGGAAATTGCCCTCTACCAAGATGGAAATCTCACCCCAAAGGACTCTCTTTATGTAACAATTATTTGTAACTCAACAGAAGAACTGAGATTGTTTACGAAGTATACAAAATAGACTAGGTAATCATAATAAAGATAATACACTAATAAAAAAAAAAGGCAGGAAATATTGCAGTATTATCTTATGCATTAATATTCATGATTCCCTAATGATTCAAATTCATGTAGGCTTTTTTTGAAAAGCTTTCTTGGTTTGGACATAAACACAGAGCATCTGATTTGTTCAAGTAGGCAATTATGTTCCCCCCAAAAGACCAAAAATACTACAGCGCTTACTTCAACTTCACTAAAAGAAGAATATCTGAACATTCATGTTCCTGAAAACAAGTGATTTTGCCCCCAGGTGACATTCAGCAATATCTAAAGACATTTTTCATCATCACAACAGGGTAGGTGTATATAACTTATCATCTAATGAGTAAAAGTGAAGGATACTTTAAACTTTCTAGAGTGCCCATGACAGCTCCCTATAACAAAGAATTATTCAGCCCAAAATTTTAATAGGAAGGTGTAACAACATAATGTGTTGACCAATATAGGGAGAGAAAGGAGTTGAGGTGACTCAGAGGGAACTAATGTGCTGTGTGACTTTAGGCAAATTATTTTCTTTTTAAATTAATCTTCCCAGAATCAATAAACCAGCAATCTTTCCTAATCCATCGTAACTAATAATCCTTATATAATTTTCTGTATAAAATAGTGACTCATAGAAATAAACTAGCAAACCAAAATAAGTAGCATGACAGGTCTTAGTAGGCTCTGGTTGAGGACAGTTGTAGTAATACTCTACCACCTACTGAACATGGATTTTGAGCTTTAAAAAATTCCCCTCATATTCCCACATCAGTTGTTTTTGTTGTTGTTCTGTGGTACTGGAAATTGAACCCAGAGCCCTGTGCATGCTAGACAAGCACTCTACATCCTCAGTCCCATATTCCTACATCTGAATACTATGGTTTTTTATGTCTGCATTCCCCCAGAATTCATAAGTTGAATTCTGATCTCCACAGGGTGATGCTATTAAAAGGTGGGACTTCTGGGAGATAATTAGGTCTTGAGGGAGGAGCCTTCCTAAATGAGATGAATGTCCTTAAAAAAAGAGGCCCCAGAAAGTTGTCTTGCCCCTTCCTCCTAGTGAGGACACACTGCGAAGTGGGGCAATCTACAACCTAGAAAAGGGCCCTCACCAGAACCCAACCACGCTGGCACTCTGATATTGGACTTCCCAGTCTCCAAAACTATAGAAATTAAATTTTCTGTTGTTTATGAACTACCCAGTTTATGGTATTTTGTTATAGTAGTACAAATAGTCTGAGACAATAAGCAACCCCAAAAGGTTCTAGAAGCATTTCCTGCCTTGAAAGGCTCATAAGGAGATTCAGTTGAGAAGAGTGCCAGCCTAGAATTCTCAACACATGCTCAAAATCAGTACATTTTCAAATACTGACCTGCATGGTTTAGAGCACTGCCATACTAATGGTGAACACATTTTATATGGTGGTGCTGAGGACCATGTATCAGATGAGGAAACCAATGATGGCAGTGCAGAATCTTCAGACACAGAAGATTAAATTTTGTAAACCCATAACTTCACAAAACTGTAGTAGTTTTCTCAAGTGTAATATTTCAACTAAAATGCACAAATCGATAACAACTAATGTGTAACCTTTTTTTTCAGACTAGAAAAATGTTTGCTAAACTGTCACAAATGATGTACATTGATTTGGACTATCCAATTTTAATTTTAATGTATATTTACAAGTATTCTGTGCATCCTAATCTTGCACCAAAGACAGTTTAGCAATAAATGATTTTTAAGTAATACCAGCATAAGTCTTTAAAAAAAATTCACATGATGATCACAACTAACCTTTTGGGGACAAAATGGGATAAAATATGTAACAATTAGGCAGTGGAATATAATATTTTTCAAACAAGGTCTCACTGAGTTGTTTAGGCTGGCCTTCAATTTGAGATCCTCTAGCATCAGCCTCCTTCCTGCTTCAGCTTCCTGTGTAGCTGAGATTACAGGTATGTGCCACAGCCAGGTGGCAAGTGTTATTAAAGGGCAAGAGTGTTATGAGAGGGGTCAAGGATGTAGTCCGGTGCTAGAGTCCTTGTGTAAAACATACAAGGTCCTGGGTTCAATCTCCAGTACTTCCCACCAAAAAAGCGTCATGAGAAAAGATGTTTGTACAAGGAAAGGTTTTTAGGAAGAATCTGCACTTGCAGCCAGGGGCCTTGGGTTCAAGTCTTTCACTTACTGTGCTTTGGGGAAGTCATTTAACCTCTGTCAGCCACTGCTTCCTCACGTGGACAGTAACTGTCCTTATCTCTTTAGGGATGTTGTGATCATAAAATAGGAGGATATAGGTATAATGTTATTATGTACAAGAGTCAGCAAGGCTTGCTGAATATTTTGTATGTTCTCAACTACATCTGAGATGCTATGGCAAAGAGATGAGTAACGGAAGGAAGACTTGGCTCCTGCCTTCCTAGTTGAATGACATGACCAACACACAAGAAACAAGTGAACTCCAAAAAATAATATCTATAATGCTGGGTGTATGGTATTATCTCTAAATTCTGGAGAGGCTAAATGGAAGAAAACCAGTGAGGACTGAAATATTATAAAAGATTTGTTAACATGGTTTGTGTATTTTCCGTGAAACCCCTCTTTCTAAGAACCTTGCTTTACACCTTGCTCAGTCTATTTGCATATGTTCTAGTCTTCTCTAGTAAAGTAAAAGGAAGTACTTTGAGGGTTTGGTTTTGTTTTGTTTTGTTTGTTTTTTGAGGAACAAAGTGTGGGTAAGAACCACTGCTCTAATTGAGTGCTCTCCAAACAAGGTCTCCGAAACAACCCACCACAGTACAGAAAGAAAATGTTAAGGCTTCTATTTATTTTTATCTTTGTGTTATGAAAAAGATTTTCAAAGTAAAAAGACAACCCTCAGAATAGAAGAAAATATTTGCCAATCATATATCTGAAAAGGGACTAATATCCACAAAAGACAGAGAATTCCTGAAACTCAAAAAAAAAACAAAAAAAACCTGATTCAAAATGGATAAAGGACACAAACATTATTCCAAAGAAGATATACAAATGACTAATAAACATGTGAAATGATTTCCAAATCATTAGGAAAATACAAATCAAAACTACAATTAGATACTACCTCACACCCCTTAGGATTGTTGCAATCACAAACAGAAAATAACAAGCGTTGGTGAGAATGGGGAGTAACTGAAAAACTTGTGCTCTGTGATGGACATTTAAAATTGATAAAACTAGCCGGGCGCGGTGGTTCACGCTTGTAATCCCAGCACTTAGGGAGGCTGAGACAGGAGAATCGCGAGTTCAAAGCCAGCCTCAGCAATGGCGAGGCACTAAGCAACTCAGTGAGACCTTGTCTCTACATAAAACACAAAATAGGGCTGGGGATGTGGCTCAGTGGTCGAGTGCCCCTGAGTTCAATCCCCAGTACCAAAAAATAAAATAAAATAAAATAAAATTGATAAAACTGTGTAAAACAATACTACAGTTCCCCCAAAAATTAATGCTCCAGCAATTCTACTTCAAATATATATTTGCATACCTATATTCACAGCATCATTCACAAACGTGGAGGCAACTCAGTGTAACAGAATAGATAAGCAAAATGTGGAATATATATATGCACATAATGGATTACTGAAGCTTAAAAAGGAAAAAAATTCTGACGTGCTACAACATGAACAAACTCCGAGGACATTATGCTAAGTGAAATAAGCCAGTTACAAAAATACACTTATGATTCCATTAACATGAGGTTAAATAAATAAATAAATAAAGTAGTTAAAATCATAGATCAGAAAGTGGACAGCGGTTGCAAGAGACGAGAGGAAGTGGGTAAAGGAGAGTTATTGTTTAATGAGTGAAGAATTTCCATTTTATAAGATGAAAAGAGTTATAGAATGGATGATGATGATGGTTGGCCATTGTAAATGTATTTAATATCACTAAACTATACACTTAAAAGTGGTTATGATGGCAGATTTTCTTACATGTATTTTATCACAATAAAAAAATTGGGAAAAATAAGATTCTATCCTTATTGACATGTAACATATGGCCCACAACAAGTACTCCCTCTGAGTCAATGGCATCTCGTATCAAAAGGTTGATGCTGACAGCCTTTTAGCCCACTGACAGATACTGAAGTTCATGTGGGCTTGGTTAAGTGGATTTTCTAGTAACATTGTTTTAAATGAATTAACCCTCATAAAACAAACAAGAGGCTTAAAAAGATTCCTGTAAAGAAATCTTGGATTAAAGATAATACAATATAAATGAACAAAAGAATGGCAGAGCTGTCATTTCTATTTCTGGTATACTCTTCATCATTACAATGTAAAAACAATCACTGTCTAAAAAGACATAACAAGAAGTTCACCAAAACCTTGTTAAGATCACTTAAAATATGGATTTGCATCCACTATTATTCATGACGAACTTCATCCTAAGGATACAGTGTGCCTTCAGATATTGGCTGAAGATGTTAGAACACAAATATAACTTACAAACAAGCCTACATATATGAAAGGACAGTAAGCTTTTTAACAGTGCTACTCTATTCTTGAAATTTAGAGACTTCTGCCCTAAACCCAAACGGCCCAACAGAACTTTTTTGATGACAAAATAGTCTCATCTGTCCTGGCCAAAACTGGAAGCACTAGCTACATGTGGCCATTAAGTAATTGAAACATGGCCAGTGTATCTGAAGAAATAAATTGTTATTTTATTTAATTTTAGATTATTGAACTTTAAATAGCCAGATGTGGCTTGTGGCTGCTTTATTGGACATCACAACCCTAGGCCACTAATAGATTATTACCTCTATCTCAAGGCATACAGCTGTCAGCAAACAGTACACTTTCCTACTTTTATGTCTTCGGCCATGTTATCCTCTCTGCCTAGAATGTTCTCACATTTGAAGAGGTCCTCAATGCCACCTTTGTTTGGCTTTCCCTGACGACATCCACCCCACAAAATTAACTGCTCCCCTTGGTTGGTTGTCCTGGGCCTTTTACATCCTCCATTGAAGCACTTACAGCTCTTTTCTCATATATCTCAAGCTCCACGATTGTGAGTTCCTCAAAGCACAACTATGTCTTATTCATCTCTGCATGATGCCAGCACAGAGTCAGTGCTTTTCAGCAGTATTTACTGGATAATGCAGTGAATAAGATAACGAACCTTGATCTTCCAATTCATAATGCACTGCTCTTCCAACACACCAAAATATGGGTCCAAAAACATAGACTGCAGGTGAGACTTTGCTACCTCACAGTCTAGATGCTACTTTGATATATAATACCTTTTTATTACTATAATTTCTTTGTCAGATACGGATGTCACAGTTACCTCTTAAGTAGGTTTTGAAGGAATCCCTCTAAGAGTACAAGATGAAGGTGGATGGTGGTATCAGTCCCCTTTCTGAAGGGTTAATTTCAAATGCTGCAAGTTAAAATGATGGCTCTAATGCAATAGTATTTGGGGAGGTATTTTATTAATATTTATCAAGCCTTCCTCAAGTAATCTTCATGCCATTTTATCTAATGACATAAGAGTATATGTCTTCCCCCACACTGCCCCACTCAAAACCCATGTGTTCTCTCTTCATTATCTCTCATTCAATGAGCTTGACTTTGTTAGAAAGACCAACAAAAAGGCTTTGACCATGGCAAATGCTTATTCTGGACTTGATTTCTGAATTCTGGATTTGGCTATATTTAGCAAAGCTATAATCGTCATCATACCCGAAGCCAGGAAGAAGACACCATTCACAAACCACCCCCTGAAAATCTGCAGTTGCCTCTAAAAAACCAGACTTCCCAGCAGGCAAAGACATCTGAAGTGGGAGGGATCAAAACTGATTTGCATCAAGAGAAGGCCTCAGGTGCTTATAACTAATCTCTGCCTGGCTCTCAAGGTTCTCCACAAACTTATTTCTTCCTTGACTCACCAACAGACCTTCTGTCTAGTCAAACATCCTAAGTCACCCTGCTAATTGCTTGTCATAACCTCCTCCCTACACAGCCCTCCCCACACCTGCCTGCTTCTGCTTCAAGCTTCTTTCCTCTTAGGACATGTCTAGAGCACCTCTTCCCCAGACATTAGCTGCTCCCTTTCCCCACAATTAGCACAAGACTGAGGCACAGTAGAGGAACAGCACATATCTGTAGCGATTTGATAGCTCTTCAAAAGGCTCAGGGCCACTGAAGAAAGTAAGGAGCAAACACATTTAAATGTACCTTCGAGAGCAAATGTAAAGGAATTTCATTCTATCACTTTATGTCCTTCTTTCCTTGGTTATGGAGGGAAACTTGCACCAACCCAAATGTTAACATTAAACCAAGTCAGTATTCCCAAACCTCATTTTGTTTCACCACTCTACACCTCTGCATATGCACTGCCTCTGGCTGGAAGTCCTTGGGTAACCCCGAGTTGGAACATCTGCTGGGTAATTTCCATTCTTGTTCAAAACTTCCATCATCTAGGGGCCCTCATGCCCAGACCCCTTCTCTTTCTCATCTTACCATCTCTTAATGTCTACCACATACCAAGGCCCATGCTAATACTTATCTCAGGGTTATTTGCTATTTATTGGTCTATTAGTCCACACCCCATCCAACCTATTTACTGTCTCTGAAATCTAACACAGTGCCTGCTACAAAGAAGCACAAATTAATGTTTACTCGATGTGTACATACATGCATTATATCAATACTACCCAGGTGTCTGGATTATATGCTGTGTGTGCATTTTTTTTCTTGATGGTTCACACATTTTTAAGCCCCACTACCTTATTTTGTAGATAGGAGAAATTACTAGTTTTCTGATAGGGCATCTTAGTTATCATTAGCACTGGATCTAGTTTCCTTTGGTGCAGGTGAAAAAAACTCTTCTAAGGAGCCAGCTGATCATTTTATTCAGAATTGACACAGCTCTGGGATGTTGTATTGGACACAGCAGGCATTCAACACTGACTTATTGTTTAAAGCTTAGATATAAGGCCTCATACAGATAAAGAAGTATGATAAAAGCACCACTTCTCAGTCCTTCTTAAGCCTTAATTTTCCCATTGAGCTCATTCTGGAAGATTAAACCAAATCTTGCCTTGATATCACATGCCCATTAACTCAGACATGATTTAGCATCTTATAATGGCATCTACACTTAGAAAGTTAGAAAGTATCCATCCTAGCACCCTGCTTAGAGATAGCCACATCCCTCTAACTCAAGACTTAAAGCCTTAGCTTCTGCCCTACACACAGCCGTGTCCCCTCTGGAATAGTCAGTGACCAAGACTATGCAGCCCACAGAGAGACAGCAACCCACCATTCTCCTGTCTTACCTAGCATCTGTTTCTTGGGGTTCTTACAATTCCTCACTATGAAGCACAGACCAATACCCACATTAGGGAAAAAGAAATAATCAATGGGATGTATTGGTAATCAAGTCTGTTTGAAGCCCTCCCCCACACCAAACTCCCTAAACTGCTTGGTCACTGCCCTGGGTATACGGTATACAACTCTCATTGTCCTTAGACAACTCTGGGTGGGAGTGGTAGATAGGTAAACACCTACATACTCAGAGAAGAGGGACCAAGGAAGGAGTGTGGCTACCCAACACTTACCTGTTGACCCTTTAATGAGCTAGCAGGATCTCTGCAAAGAACATCTGGATCAGCCCACCCACAATGGGGGAAAAGCATTACTTTGGATTGCTACAGCCAAACTTGCCTTCATATTGCTATACATTCCCTTTAACTAAATATATATTATTGATGGCAAACAGTGGTTACTATTTATTGACCACCTGAAAAATGGTGAATACACACACACACACACACACACACACACACATCATTTAATCCTCAAGACCATCCAGAGAGCAGTGGTTCCCAAACTTTAACTTGCATCAGAATCTCCCCAGGAACTTGTTAAAGCGCCACACCGACAGTCTCCGGAGTGAGGCCTGTGAATCTGTAATTCTTTAACAAGCTCCCAGGTGATGACACTGTTCCTGATATGGGCTCCATGCTTTAAGAACACTGCCATAGGGAAACAGAGATTCAAGACAGGTTTAGAATGTTTGGTCCAAGTCCACAGCTGGTAAAGAACAGATCCAGAACTTGAACCTAGATCTGTCTGACTCTAAAGTCGGTACTACTGTACACATGAATGTATATCTTGTCTTCCCAAATTCACCGGCAGCTCCTTAAAGGTAGATATCACATGTTAGACCTCTCTCATCCCATTTAGAACTCAGTAGTGCCTTTGGTCTTGGTAGGTGCTATATAAACACTTTGTATACTGACTCCCACATATCTACATATTTCTAAGGCCACAAATTCAAACTCAATTATACTCAACACAAAGAGCAACATTGCCAGACCCAATTTTACATGACACTCTCTCCTACTGAATCTTTGCCCATGCTACCACCATATTGGTTAATGTCTACTCATCCTTCAGTCCCTTCCTCCAGGAAATAGTTCTTGGCTCCCTACAAATTGGGTTCCCAAAACAAAATGAATTGGCAGCCACTGCACTCTAAACTTACCTCCATGATAGCACTAATCACTCTATTATATCTGGCCATTTTCCATCTCTTACGGCAGTTTGTAAACTCTTAAATCTAATTTTATATCATGTCTCCCAAGCCTAGCACAGAGCCTGGATTATTACAGGCATTCTATAACTGTTTCTTGAATGAATACAGAGCTGCAAGCCTTAAGTTCTGCTTAAAAACATCATAAGGTATGATGTGCAATTCTCAGGGATAAATTTCCAGGGAAGAGGAGGGCAGCCTAGATAACCAAAACCAATTCTGCCTTTTTTTCTTCCCATCCCTCTTCTCAGAATTGGAGAATAGGCACCGCTTAGGGCAACACCATTCATGATGAGACAACATCCAAGCTAAACAAAATGCTCCTGGGCTACAATGTTAGCAGGGAGGAAAGAACTAACTCATTCTTCCTGATTTCTCTCTCATACAAACTCCTCCATTTCTCCACCCCACTGCAGTCAAGGGCTTTGGCACAGGGATGAAAGAGACAGATCAGACTCAAGGGTACAGATCTAGCAGCGGGCACAGAGCATCTCCCATTCTGCACCAAAGCCTACAAGGAAGGATCCAGAGGGACAGTGACTCAGGCCCCGGATTAAGTCCAGCTAAAGCAATACTGAGAATAAAAAAGAGCAATAATTTCACAAGGATATTAGTTGTCAGGTAACCTTTATTTTATTTTTTAAATAATTTTTTTCAAGTACTGGTTTCAACCCTATCCCCAGAACCTGGGCCCTGTTGAATCCAGTGCTTACACAAGCTGAAAGCCAAACAGCTTCTCCCTCTTCCCAGCCTACCCACTGCCTGTATGGTACCATGACAGGCATTTCCCAGGCCCAGGTAGGGATCCTTGTTTCAACCTTAGCTTGTAAAAGGCTCCTTTTTAAAGAGGCCTCTTAACTTTCTCTCTTCCCTAGCTAATAAGCTGTTCCCTACCACCATGTTGCAGTAATAGAGAATTCCCCCTTCCACAACACCTCGCAGTCTATAACACAACCTACAGCAGGTTGGCCCCATCCAATTAGCCTGAATTGCTTCATGCCAAGGAAATTGCTGCTTTTATTAAAAATAAAAGCACACTAAGCAGGCAATGAGCTGTGAAAACTATGAGTCTGGCATAATTATGAAGGTCGAGGTTAAGGTTACCAAAAGAGACATGCAAAGACTTCCCGAAAGCCTGGGAGATAAAGATACACACACACACACACACACACACACAGGCATTTCCACAGATCCAAAAACCATCCTCTTCAATAAAGGAAAAACAAAATCAGGGCCACTCTGAAGTTATTCTTAATAAAAACAAGAAGAGCCTCTGAAACAAAATTCAAAACAGTCACATTCATTTCACATAATTTCTGTTATCTTAGCTATATCCTAGGGGTTTGATTATGGTTGGGTCAGGATACAAACCTAGTCAAATTCACCAAGAGCCTTGACTCTTGGAAAAACACATTTCTATTCCCTGAAAATACTCTCTTCCTTTCAATGTCTGCTTACAGAAGTGGGAAAGTTGGGTTGGAGAAACCCCTCTCTCTTCTTAGAGATTCCCTCCATCTCCACCCCTTAGCCTTGACATCAGTATTTCAAGTTTCAGAGGATCACAAGCCCACCACCCCGCATTTAATGTGAAGCTTTACACTTTTACATATATGATCTGCATAATTTGGTGAGGGAACCATGGTGGCTTCTCAACGCTTCTTTCTCAAATAAAAAGCCAGTGAGGTAAACAATTTCGACAACCTCCTCTAAGCCCTGTCACTTTCCAATCTCAGTTTTAGATCTCTCAAGGACAATGACTCATAGGGAAAGTGAAGGGGGAAGGGGAGGGTCAACTGGTCAAAACCCATTCATACATTCAACAACTAGAAACCAGAGTCTTGCCACATCAGCACAAGATTTTAATTTACGGAGCGCTGAGTTCCCCCTTACCTTCGGCCAGCACCTCGTCCACTGTAACCTGCTGTCGACCTATGCCAAAAACCCTTCCGATGTAGCCACTGCCCAGGCCCGAGGTGCTGCCCCCTCCTCCGCTGGAGCCGGAGCCCAGGCCAGAGCCGCCCTGCTCTCGCCGGGAGTCGAAAAACTTCTTCATCTTGCAAATAGGAAGCAGGAAAGCAAAATACCGATGGTTTCTAGATTTTTTTTTAAGAGATCTAAAGATTTCTTCTCGGATTTCAGCTCCAAGAGGAGCCACCCGAATCCGGCCGTGGGGGTGGGGGCTGAAGGAGGATGCCTATAGGAATATGCGTGTCAATCGCTCGGCGGGTCTCCACCTCCTCCTCCTCCAGAGAGCGATTCGCGTAAGTTTAAACCTGTGATGACAGAGGAAGAGAGAGAAAAGATGAATCAGTAACACACTTAAAAATTCAACTGCTGAGTCCTAGGGATAAGCAAAAGCCATCATCCTGGCTTCATGCATTCTCCTAGCGAGAAAACCCTAGGGCTGAAAACGCATCCCCAGTCCCAGAATCCCAGATCTCTGTGACTGGAGCTCGGAGAAAGAAGAGATTCGGGCCCTGGGCAGCGCCGACCCTGCCCCGCACTGCCTCCCCCTCCTGCCCGATCCCCCTGCCGTCCTGAGAGGCAGCCGCCCCGCAAGGCAGCATCCCCGCGGCACCCACTTGAGATGGCTCAGCGGCCGGCGCCCAGCTACCAGCCCCGCAACATTGTCACGGCCGCCGTGCCGGCCTGCGACGCTGAGAGGAGGCGGCGCTGCAGCCAGAGCCCCGGCCGCGTTCGGCGCCTGCCCGCCCGCCAGCTGATTCCCGGAGCGCCCGGCGGAGACTGACCCGCCGCCCCTCCCCCGCGCGCGCTCCCGCCCGGCTCCATCCACCCAACCAGGAAGTGAACCGCCGCCGGAAGTGCCTCTCGAGGCGGCGCGGCCCGGCACCGGGCCCGCATCTACGACCGCCGCTTGGTCACGACAGACAAGAAGGAGTCGACGGCGAGAAGAGAACCAGGAAAGGGGGTCTCAGTGCAGAGAGAGTCTTGAAAAAGAACGTTGCTATCGCCTTGCCGCAGGGCATCCTGGGAAAGGTAGCTCGGCGCAGCCCGGGGCTGGACTACAACTCCCAGGATGCGCCTGGGAGGAGCGGGCGTGGCGTCGACCGTGGCCTCTGCGGCCTCGAAGATGATTAGTAGGGTGGTGAATCAGTGAGGATTCGGTTATTTAAACACATCCGGTAAAGAAACTGCTAGGGGCTAGGTTTCCCTCCCGCTGCTTGTTCTACTCTTCTGGAGCCATCTTACTTGCGGCCTGGCCTCCTGACACAAGGGACTCTGGGGGTTGTGGTTTCCAAACAGATCAAGGCTGACACCTGAAGGACGCGGCTTAACCGCTTAGTCCCAAGCTGGCCCTGCGGGGCTTCCAGACGTCACCTGAGCAGAAGGTGGAAGAGAGTGGGCGATGGGAACATTGTGCTAGCAGTGGGCTCATGCCACATCGGAACGACAGCCCTAAGAGAAATAAAGCCGGTGCTCGCCCCCGCCCCGAGTTCGAAAGCTACTATTGCTCCCAGGTGATAGAGCCGGCTCAGCGATCAGCTCCGAGCTAGGCGCTGAGAGAACGCCTGGTCAGACAGTGTCTCCTCCGGAAAGCTGCAGGCGAGATTCAAACCGACAGACTGCTAAAGGTTGGGTTCAGGGCACGTCCTAGGGAGCAGCGCCCTTTGCCTCGACCTCAAAGTTTGCGGGGCTTATCAGCCCACAATGACCCTCAATTCTTCCACCTTTGCTGAGGCTACGGGTATGCCTGCTCCTCACTAACCCGATTTCACACGGGAATCCTAGGCAGACCTTCTGTTAATCCTTTTTCACTTCAGAATTCTTCCATTGACGCTTATGTTGCCCTGATAACGTCTGCGTGCCGAAGGTGGGGGTGGACTGTATGATTTGCCTCTGTCGAACGCAGGAGATTTGGAAGGTGCTTGGTACCCTTCTGTCCCTAGATTTCCTGATAGATAATGCCGAATCCCTGCACCCTCCGCCTCAAAAAAAATCTATAATTTTTCTGATCTCCGAATATAGGTTATTCCTAACCTCCACCTGTTCACTCTAATGCTGCGACAGCCCTCTGGGCTTGTTATTCGTCCCAGAATTTCTTCAGCTGGCATTTGAGGAGAATAGAGGAGAGTGCCCCAAAGGGGGAAAAATGGTTCTTGCTTTCCCTGATCTGAATATTTAGCTGAGCTGGGCTGGGATAGTGGTGGCAGCTGAGGCTACTGGCTGCGGCTTCTTGTTTCAGGTAGTGCCATTGTAATTAAACTCCCTGCATAGAGAGATAGCATCTTTTCTTCCGGAGAGAGTCAATGTTGCCACCTCAGTTCACAAATTCAGGCAGCCACCTCCAGGGTGAAATGCAGCACCTGCTAAAACATTCCCTCAGCAAGCCCACGGAGGCATGTTCTCTGCACCTTCCTTAAAAGGCTAAATTTTTGTCAAAGTAAGTTTGGAACAGATCTTAAAATAGATGGGAAAACTCATTGACCCCCCTCTTTTTCATCTATTAGTCTTGACTAACTTTTTTAAAAGAATCTCTGTTAAGTCCTTTATTTGTTAGGTCCTGTTGCTATGTCAGTTTTTTACTTTTCTCAACTTTCCTAGTACCAGACCAAGGTCAGGTTTACACAGATCTCAAATCTCACTTCTGAGCTACAAAAACTTCTAATAGAATTAAGGTAGCTTTGGATGCTTTGATCAGAATCTGAGTGAGGCAGTTTAAAAAGAAGAAGAAGAAAACTAGATTCCTTGCCTTTCATTCTCTCCAAGGTTCTAATAACAATTAAAATGACAAATCCACAGTTTTTCGTGCTTTATATATATTAGGTTATTTAATCCTCACAACAAACCTGTGAAATAGGGTACTATTTTCAAACTCATTTTAGAGACAGGGAAATGAAGCACAGAGATAATGGACTTGCTCAAAGTCACCTTGATAGCGACTGCCAAAGCCAGGATTCAAACCCACACATTTTGGTTTCATGAGCTCAGTTCTTAACTGGCTACATTGAACTCTACCTAGAAAGAGCAAACATAAAAACTGGTTAAAAGACATTAGTATAGTTAGAAACCTATCTACAAGCAGTATATAGAACCAGGAGACAGGAAACCTGTCACTCCATATCTGTGACCACTTAGACCTTGCCATCTATTTTCTCAACCCTAAAACTAGAGTTTTCTTACAACTCTGAGTAATTCTTTATTTCCTGAGTATTAACCAATCACACATCAGCCACTATAATCTAGAAACTTCTACAACACTTTCTGTATAAATTGTCCTACCCTACCTTGAATACTTATTCAGCTTTTCATATAATCACCTCAATCAGGCATCTCAAAGTCAGGGAACAGTGTTCTATTATGTCCTTGAAAATCTATTACAATAGTTAATATAAAATGTAGTCTTACCAATACTTAAATAAACTAATTGACTTCAAATTATCTGTGACACAAAAGAGAGCAATCTCAGAAAAATTGATTTGAACTGTTCTACATCAGCTGAGTTTTTGAAATTGGTCTAGGAGATACTGCATTTAAACTACCAATTAAATGGAATAGGAAAGAAAACTGACATTTACTATATATCTTCCATACCTCAATTACTGCTTTTAGTAAAGCACTTAACATATTATCTTGTTTAATCCTCGTGGCTGCATCCTAGCAAAACCCGTACTGTTATCTACCCATAGTAAAGCAGTATTGAAGTACTATTATACTACTTGATAATCTACTTTGATACTCATATACTGTTATCCCTAGTTTTGTTTTTTATTTATTTTTCAGCACTAGGGATTGAACCCAGGGGTGCTTATACTACTAAGCTACATCCCCAGTCATTTTATTTACGTTGAGAGAGGGTCTTGCCAAGTTGCCAAGGCTGGCCTCAAATTTGTGATCCTCCTGCCACTGTCTCCCAAGTAGCTGGGATTACAGGCGTGTGCCACCAGCGAGGCTTGTTATCCTCAATTCTTTTTTTTTTTTGAAAGCAGGGGATAGTTAATGGAGATTGTATCACTGAGGCACATTCCAACCCTTTTAAATTTTTTATTTTGAGACAGATCTCACTGAGTTGCTTAGGGTCTAGCTAAATAGCTAAGGTTAGCCTTGAACTTGTGATCCTCCTACCTCAGCCTCCTGAATCACTGGGATTACAGTCAGGCACCCCATGCCCAGCTATCCCAAGTTTGGGGTGTTTTGTTTTGTTTTGTTTTTGTAGTTGTAGATGGACAGCATGCCTTTATTTGTTTTATTTTTATGTGGTGCTGAGGATCTAACCCAGTGCCTCACACATGCTAGGCAAGCACTCTGCCATTGAGCTATAGCCCCAGCCCCAATACCCAGTTTTTATAGATGAACATTGAAGATTTTATTCATAGCAGATGGATGTGTATGTCTTGTTAGGTTTGGAGGAAATGATTTGATCTGTAGTATAGCTAAACACGTGACCATAAACTCAGTCATGGAAAAGGTGTACTCCCATCTTTAGAGGAAATCACAGAGAAGGGAACCAGCATTCTTTAAGGACCTTACTTACGTTAGGCACTGTGTTGAATATTTAACCATATCATTTAACTTCAGCAATACACCTATGAGATGTGTGTTACTTTTATCAATGTGTAAATAGTCTGAGCAAGGTTAAAGTATGTCAACTATTGCTCCACAAGGCCTTCAAGGGCAGAGCCAGAATCAGAACCAAACTAACCTCAACACCCACATCATTTTCACTACACCTTGTAACCATTCTCTGTTGCTATCTTTTAGCCCAGTAGAACTTGTTAGAGATGCAAATCATTAAACCTAACCAGAAGTAAATAAGAGGGAGAGCAGAAGCAACAATCTCCACAAACTATCCAAGTAATTCTAATAGACATTCAAGTTTGACAACCACTGTTTGGCTGAAGGAAACTTGTAACAACCATTTCCATCTTTCAAAAGAATATAACTTGGTTTATGTATTTATTTTCTGATTAGAAAAGGAATTTTAAATGTGTAAGAACAAACCTCACAATTATATAAGGCACCAATAAAAGGCAACAATACAAAATGTGGGAAAAAATAAAATATAGGTAAAATATAATTACAAAAGAAATTTTATCTTAATCAAAAGAATATGAAGGGCCTGGGGTTGTAGCTCAGTGGTGGGAGCACTTGCCTAACACATATGAGGCCCTGGGTTCGATCCTCAGCACCACATAAAAATAAATAAAATAAAGGTATTGTGTCCATCTACAACTAAAAAAAGACTTTAAAAAATAATATAAAGGAGAAAATCAGCTGTAATTCCTCCAGAGACAACTGCAGTTAACATGCTGCATTTAACATTTTTTCATTCATAAAATAATATTAAATTGTGTTTTGTATATTTTACTATATTTTTCAGCTAATAGTTTCCCATATTATTGTATATTCTCTAGAAAAACTTTATTTTACTGGCTGCTTAGTACTCAGTCCTACCCTTCCCAATATTTTATTTTTTTTATTTTTTAAACCTATTTATTTATATATTTTTTGTACATGGTACTGAGGATCGAACCCAGTGCCTCACACGTGCAAGGCAAGTGCTCTACCACTGAGCCACAGCCCCTCCCCCCAATATTTTATTTATTCTAAAATTTTGCTGTTTTACCTGTGATTAGAATGAATACCCTTTGGTGTGCTGCTTTGATTTTTTTAAAGCCTATGTTTTATAAATGGAATACCTAGGGGCTGGGGCTGTAGCTGAGTGGTAGAGCGCTTGCCTAGTGTGCATGAAGCACTGGGTTCAATCCTCAGCACCACATATAAATAATAAACGAATAAATAAAGATCCAGCAACAACTAAAAAAATTTTTAAAAAAATAGAATGAGTAGGTCAAAAGGTATGAATAGTTTTATAGCTATAGAGCTAGAGTACCCTCTAGGAAAGTTATAATGATTTGTTCGCCACACAGTGATTTAAATAGCAAATATCTGTTACACACCTACCATGTGTTAGACACTAGGAAGCTTATTAAATTAACAAAATAGATAATTCCTTGCCCTCAAGGAGTCTTTGGTCTTAAAAGAAGGCATTGAATGATAAGCATTCCTATACCCTGATCAACACTGATTCTATGTGGTTTAAAAAGAAATTCATTCCAGTTTGTTAGGTAAAGATGGTGCTTATTTTGGTTTAACCCATTAAGTTCCAAGTTTTCAATCCTATGAACATAATATTCAAATATTATTTCCAAGTTATCATAGGTGGTGTTTAGTCATGCAATTTAGTTTTTACAGGTGTTTTACATCTGGGACAATGAGACAAAATTGGTTAATTTGGTGAGATTGAACACTTTCCTGTTATTCCTCAGTTGTTTCATTAAGCACCTGTTATAAGTCAAAATTGTGTCCCGAACCCAAGGCCTCACACATGCTAAGCACACTACCATTAAGCTATACCACCAACTCCTTCTCGACTTTCTGGGAAAGCCTTGAAAGTTTGCTCTCCAAACCATTGAGCTTTTCACTGCATCTAATAAAAATTTAAATTCTACATAGTGTTTCCTTACAGATGTTCCTTACCTAGTTTTCTTGTTCTACTTACCTTACAGCCAGCTCCGCCTTCTCATCTCAATTGGTTTCTTCAATTAATTCTGTTTCAGTGTCCACTTATCTTTTTGTTTTTGTTGGTTGGTTGGTTGGTTAGTTTTTGTGGTGCTGGGGATTGAATCCAGGACTTTATGCATATTAGGCAGGTTCTCTACCACGGAGCTACACTCCACCCCCCTAACTTTTCTTTAATTTTGTATTGCACTTTTTTTTTTTTCAGAAATCACCTTCAATAAATTTTATTTGAAAGAATAGTTTTCTGAAATTTAAGAGGTAGTCATATTTTTTTTCCTTGGTGGTGCTGGGGATTGAACCCAGCATGTGAGGCAAGCACTGTACCAACTGTGTAGTCGTACTCAGAGGTACATTTTTTTTTCCTGTCACTATTACTCATCCACAGTGAGCACCATTGTTATGATGCTCTTAAAATTTTTCTGAGTCATTTAAGGAATTTTAGTGGGTTGTTGGGAGAAGCTAAGGGACATCCAGTCAGGAAGGAAAGAAGGAAGGAAGGAAGGAAGGAAGGAAAGAAGGAAGGAAGGGAGGGAGGGAGGAAGGGAGAAAATTTGCTGTATTGACTAGATTGGGCACATTAAAAATTTGAACTAAGATGTACTGGTTATAATTGACATAAAACATAAATTAGAGTTAGTAAAATGGTCAGAGAGAACAGTATAAATGTTCCTGTCCCATCCTTAGTGAGGCATGTATTCTTGAAATCTTTGTCTCATTGATCTGTACCTCTTAGTTTGATACCTCTGTGGTCACAGAACACATTTTAACCATAAGGTTGCATTTGTCTAGGGAACACCTGGAAGCTACACCCAATCCACACAGGAACCAAATCCAGGACTCTGGCCTCAGTATTTTAAGTCTGTTTGCCTGAGCTAATGATCATTAAACATCAGGGTAAGGATGGCCTGCTAGAATCTTATTCTGACTCTTAAATCCGTGCTGCTTCAAAATATTGGTCTACAGTTCGCTACTGTGGTACAACTAGGTAAGTACAAAAATTGAGAATAAACTTCTACAGTGAGTTACATATGATTTACAGTCCAGCTGAGACACTTTGGAAGTGAAAAGGGGGACTTTTAATAATTATGCCATGACAGCCAGGTGCAGTGGTGCATGCCTGCAATCCCAGAAACTTGGGAGGCTGAGACAGGAGGTCCACAAGTTCCAGGCCATCCTTGGCAATTTAATGAGACTTTGTCTCAGAATTTTTAAAAAGGGGGAGGAGGAGTGGGCGCAGTGGTACACACCTGTGATCCCAGCACTTTGGGAGGCTAAGACAGGAGAATCACAAGTTCAAAGCCAGCCTCAGCAATGGCAAGGTGCTAAGCAATTCAGTGAGATCCTGTCTCTAAATAAAACACAAAATAGAGCTGGGGATGTGGCTCAATGGTCAAGTACTCCTGAGTTCAATCCCCAGTACCAAAAAAAAAAAAAAAAGGCAGGGAGATTTCAGGGATATAACTTAATAGTAGAGCACCTCTGGGTTCAATCCCCAGTACCGCAAATGACAACAAACATTAACTAGCCTAGCAAAGAAAACTGGAACCTGGTCACCTCATTCTTACACTTCACTAGTGGTGGAGGCCTATAGACAAGCCTACCAAATGACCTCCTGCACCTCTCTTTTTCTGAGTATACTATACCCTAATGCCCAAATCTCAGGCCTTACAGACTTTTGGATGACCTCGCAATTTCACCTGGACCCTCATGCCCACCATTTCCCAAAACATCCTTGGAAACTGACCAATGATTGGATACCATGTCTTGCCCTCTTGCCCAAATTGAGGCTTCTTTCAGTGACTCTCTCGACTCAGGGATATTTTGTTTTGTTTTGTTTTTAATTTTTTATTGATCCTAATTAGTTATACATGATAGCAGAATGCATTTCTATTCATTGTACACAAATGGAGCCCAACTTTTCATTTCTCTGGTTGAACACAATGTAGAGTCACACCACATGTGATGCCATACATGTACCTAGGATAATGGTGTTTATCTCATTCCACCATCTTTCCTGCCCTCATGCCCCTTCCTTCCCCTTTGCCCAAAGTTCCTCCATTCTCCCCACGCACCCCCGCCATTATGGATCAGTATCCACTTATCAGAGAGAACATTTGGCCTTTGGTTTTTTGGGATTGGCTTACTTCACTTAGCATGATATTCTCCAACTCCATCCATTTACCTGTAAGTGCCATAATTTTATTCTCTTTTAATGTTGAGTAATATTCCATTGTGTATATGTACCACAGTTTCTTTATCCATTCATCTGTTGAAGGGCATCTAGGTTGGTTCACAGTTTAGCTATTGTGAATTGAGCTGCCATGAACACTGATGTGGCCGTGTCACTATAGTGTGCTAATTTTAAGTCCCACGGGTATAGACCAAGGAGTGGGATAACTGGGTCAAATGATTCCATTCTAAGGAATCTCCATACTGCATTCCATAGTGGTGAGACCAATTTGCAGTGCCACCAGCAATGTATGAGTACTTTTTTCTCCACATCCTTTCCAACACTTATTATTATTTGTATTCTTTTTTTTAAATATTTATTTTTTAGTTGTAGGTGGACAGAATATCTTTATTTTATTTTATGTGGTGCTGAGGATTGAACCCAGTGCCTCCCGCGTGCTAGGCGAGCACGCTACCACTGCACCATAATCCCAGCCCCTTATTACTTGTATTCTTGATAATTGCCATTCTGACTAGAGTGAGATGAAATCTTAGAGTAGTTTTGATTTGCATTTCTCTAATTAGTAGAGAAGTTGAACATTTTTTCATCTATTTGTTGAGAACTATCTCTTCATTTCCTTAGTTCATTTATTGATTGCGTTATTTATTTTTTTGGTGTCTAAATTCTTTGAATTCTTTATATATCCTGGAGATTAGTGCTCTATCTGATGTGCGTGTAGTAAAGATGTTCTCCCCCTCTGTGGGCACTCTCTTCATGTTTTTGATTATTTCCTTTGCTGAGAAGCTTTTTAGTTAGAATCCATCCACTTATTAATTCTTGATTTTATTTCTTGCACTTTAGGAGTCTGGTTAAGGAAGCCAGGACCTAATCTGACATGATGAAGATTTGGGCCTACTTTTTCTTTTATTAGATGAAGAGTCTCTGATCTAATTCCTAGGTCTTGATCCACTTTGAGTTGAGGGTTTTTTTTTTTAATATTTTTTATTAGTTGTTGATGGGTCTTTATTTTATTTATTTATTTATTTATATGTGGTGCTGAGAATCAAACCCAGTGCCTCACATATGATAGGCAAGCGCTGTACCACTGAGCCACATCCCTAGCCGCTTGAATTGAGTTTTGTGAAGGGTGAGAGATAGAAGTTTAATTTCATTTTGTTGCATATGGATTTCCAGTTTTCCAAGCACCATTTGTTGAAGAGGCTATCTTTTCTCCAATGTATGTTTTCTGCACCTTTGTCTAGTATGAGATAACTATATTTATGTGGGTTTCTCTCTGTGTTCTCTATTCTGTACCATTGGTCTTCATGGTATTGGTGCCAATACCATGCCATTTTTGTTACTATAGCTTTGTAGTATAGTTTAACTTCTGATATTGTGATGCCTCCTGCTTCACTCTTCTTGCTAAGGATTGCTTTGGCTATTCTGGGTCTATTAGACAGACAAAATAAATTAAAGGAATACAAATAGGAAAAGAACTCAAGCTATGACTATTTGCCAATGACATGATTCTATGCTTAGAGGACCCAAAAAACTCCACCAGAGTTTTCTAGAATTAATAAATGAATTCAGCAAATGATATAAAATCAACACCCATAAAGAAAATGCATTTCTATACATCAATGATTAACCCTCAGAAAGAGAAATTAGGGTGGGCTGGGATTGTGGCTCAGTGGTAGAACACTTGCCTAGCATGTGTGAGGCAGTGAGTTCGATTCTCAGCACTGCATATGAATAAATGAATAAAATAAAGGTTCATCAACATCTAAAAAATTTTTTTTTAAAAAAGAAAGAGAAATTAGGAAAACTACCCCATTCACAATAGCCTCAAAAAAAATAAAATACTTGGGAATCAATCTAATAAAAGAAATGAAAGATCTCTACAATGAAAACTATAGAACACTAAAGAAAGACATTGAAGGAGACCTTAGAAGATGGAAAGATCGCCTGTGTTCTTGGATAGGAAGAATTGTCAAAATGGCCATACTACCAAAAGTGTTATACAGATTTAATGCAATTCCAATTAAAATCCCAACAACATTCCTCATATAAATAGAAAACACAATCATGAAATTTATTCGGGGGTATTTTGGAAGGCCAGGTACCTTTTCTCAGCCATGGCTCCATAAGGAGTCTTAAAATACGAGGTATCATCATAATTGTTAAACTGCTGAATGCAGCTTTAAACCCGGTTCATCACAAACTTCAGCATCTATTGCTTCTCTACAAATATTTTAAATAGTTTTTTTTTTTTTTTTTTTTTTTTTTGCTAGTGGACTTCTATAACAAGAAGGCAAGGATTAAATCATTGTAGAGATCTAGTCTTACAGCTGGTCCTCTGTGGAAAGCAACCATGAAATGCCATACATGACTTGTGAATTACTATGGTGGTCTTCAAAAGTTTTTTGCTGACTTCACTGAATTAATTTTGTAATCCCTGTATTCTCTCATACGTTTTAAAGTGGACATACAGAAATATTCATCAGAAGTCTAAATAATTTCAAAATATGTAATTTAGTGTATTAATTTAATCAATTCCTACATCTTATAAATATTATCATTTAGTATTATAAAATAAAATCACACCATTCTTTCAAATGTATGCAGTGGAAATTAAATACCACATATTTGATGCAATATAGATATTCACCATCATCCATTTAAAAACATTTTAATTTTTCTTCAACAGCTATCATTTCACATTGTTTCTTTTTCTTCTGGAACATGTATTTTTACTTCCTCTAAGATTTTATTCTAAGGAAATATACCTTTATGCTCAAATTCTATCATTAATTACATTGTAATTCTCTGTAATAAAATATAAATATACATGTAAATTTGAGATTTTCATTTCCTGTGAGTAGAAGCCTCTTAAAATTTTTCTTCTAGATGACTCATCATGATAATTATTAGTTTTATACAGTTTATTAGAACAACATGATGTAATACAAGTTTGAAAAATTGACGAAAAGTAAAAATATTTTGGAAATGCCTTTCTTCATAAGATGCATGAGGCTTTAAGAATTTAGTTTGTGGGGGGCTGGGGCTGTAGCTCAGTGGTAGAGCGCTTGCCTCGCATGCGTGAGGCACTGGGTTCGATCCTCAGCACCACATATACATAATAAATGAATAAAATAAAGATCCATCAACAACTAAAAAATATTTAAAAAAAAAAAAAGAATTTAGTTTTTGGGGCTGGGGTTGTGGCTCAGCGGCAGAGTGCTTGCCTCGCACATGTGAGGCACTGAGTTCAATCCTCAGCACCACATAAAAACAATAAATAAACAAAACAAAGATATCGTGTCCATCTATAACTAAAAAATATTTTTTAAAAAGAATTTAGTTTGTTGGGCTGGGATTGTGGCTCAGTGGTAGAGCATTTGCCTTGCATGTGTGAGGCACTGGGTTCGATCCTCAGCACCACATATAAATAAATGAATAAAATAAAGGGCCATCAACAACTCAAAAAATTTTTTTTTAAAAAATAATAAAAAAAAAAGAATTTAGTTGGTTAATTCCATCAATTCTGTGCCTCTTTTAAAATTTTTTTATAGATGTAAGCACTGGGAAAACTTGTTCAATATGTAGGTGGATGGAACTTAAGGAAGTTTTCTTTAACAAATTCCTTATTTCTTTATATCCTTGAGGTATAAGCAAAAATAAATTCAAAGATTCTAGTCTCAAAAATTATTTTTAATAATATATGAAGTTTCACTTGATTGATCTTTTTAAAATCCTATCAAAAGGAAAAGAAAACCACTGCTTGCAGAAATTCATTACCCAGTGACTGGAGCCATTCAATTTCTGAGTTTCTGGGAAATATATCAAAAAGGTATTACCAAGATTTAGCAAATGATGGCTATTATTTCCCTTTGCAGTCCCTAGACACCTCTTTTAATCCAATATTCTCAGAAGGAATTGAGAAAATAGAAATAATATTAACTTCAAAGCACCTTTGCTAACACAGTATTTCTTGGTAAAATGGTATTGTTATAATGTGATTTATATGTATTTGTCAAAGCTGCAGAGATGCTGATTTTACTCATTTAATTTATGAAAATGTCTGTCATATAATCTAGCTAGTAAAGTCAGTTCTCTTTGTCAAACCAATCAGAAAATCAGTCTTAATTTTTGAAAAAAAGTTAGACTTAATTTTCAGTATAAACATGTTCATATTTGTTTCAAGCAAATTATAGAACCAGGCATTGTGGACATACTTATAATCCCAGCTGCTCGGGAGGCTGAGGCAGGAGGATTGCAAGTTTGAGCCAACCTTGAGAGACCTCATCTCAGAATTTACAAAAAGGCTGGAGATGTAGGTCAGTGGTAGAGTACTCAGGTTTGATCCCTAATACCACATTAAAAAGGGAGGGATTATAAACCATTGAGAAGCATAAATTATAGAGAGCATCTGGCAACATTATTAAAAGCAAGATTAAAACAATATAGTTTGAATGTAATTGGCTTTTCCATTTATGTTATAAAACAAGAGGAAAAGATATGCCACGTTTTTATTACTTATTTCTAAATAATACACTGTATCACCAAACTTATAGGTAAGTCATTTAGCAATCAAGGAGTATGATAAAAGGCATTGGAGGCTTTTGTTAAATATATGAGACATGTCACCAATACTATTATTTGGTTTTTCAGAATAGTTAAATAAGAATCATGTGAAAATTAGAAACAGCCTCATTAATGTTTTAGATATTATGTTCAAACTTCCCTTGTGTATTTGATAAAAGAGAAATATATAAACTGCTAAAAGCTAATTGACCTAGCAGCTAGAATATATTGTATTTTTTTTTGCTTCTAATAGGAAATAGAAAATACTAAACATTAAATTGGATGAAATAAGGTGAAGATTTACTGTAGCTGAAATAAATATATCATTACATGATTTATTAAGTAGATTTTAATGACTCATGCTGAATTTTCAAGAAATTAAATATACTTTCATCAAAATGCATACCTATTAGTCCCCCAAAACATCTGAAATTATAGCAGAATCGGTATCACAATCTTCTCTTGCCTAAGGTTGAGATGGGGAGGTTTGGGAGGAAGCAGAAAGTAATGCTAATGGGCACAAGATTCTTTTCAGAGCTAATGAAAATCCAAAATTGATTGGTGATGGTTGCACAACTCTAGAAATATACTAAAAACTACTGAATTGTACACTCTAAATATTTGAACTGTATACTATGTGTATACCTCAATAAGATATGTAAAGGGGAAAAAAGAAAAAGTTCCGTAACTGTGTTATAGATAAGATTTTATCTACTTTACAAAGTACTCCATCCTATCCTTAGAGAAATGTGCAGGATATTCTGTTGTGGGATGTCTGGGGGTGCTGTGGCAACATTATGTAAACTCCCTTCTCTTTTTTTATCCCCTGGTTTTCTCCTTTTTTCCTCCTCTTCACATGGTATATTTATTCTTTTCTGTTTTATCAGTTTTCTATTAACTCAACAATGCAGATTAGAAAGTACCTGAAGACTCATTCTTATTGCTCACAGGTCTATGGCAAATGAGCATTTAATTCTTTTTCTTCTTTTTTTGTGGGGGGAGGGCAGTAGTGAGGATTGATCCAAGGGCTCACATATGGTAGGCATGTCCTCTACCTCTGAGCTATATCCCCAGCCCTTTTTATTTTTTATTTTTGAGAAAGGGTATCTCTGAGTCACCCAGGCTGGCCTTGAACTCAGTCAAGATCTGGACTGCTCATGCATCAGCAATCAACTATAGATCTTGGTGGAGTTCTCTCACATGTTATGGGATGGCCAGATGATGTTGAACTAGGATAGTCTCTGCTTTTTTCCATGGGTCTCATATCTGTCTAGTGGGCTTGTTGGGGCAGGTTCTCATGTGAGGCAGATATATACAAGTGAGCAAGCAGAAATGTACAGATGCTTTTCAAAGCCCTGCTGTCTCATGCCTGGTAACATTCCATTAACTGAAGCATGATCTATGGAGGAACCCAGAGTCAAGGCAGGCAGGAACTGCAAAGCCATGAGCCACCACACCTGGGTTGTTTTTGTTTTTGTTTTTGCCTGGGTCTTGAATTCAAGGCCCTGAACATGCTAGACAAGCACTCTACCACTGAGCCATATCACTAGCCCTTTTTATTTTATTTTAAGACAGGGTCTCACTAAGTTGTCCCTGCTGGTCTTGAATTTGTGATCCTCCTGCCTCAGCCTCCCGAAGATTACAGGTGTGCTCCACTGCACCCTGTGTGATAATCACTCTTGGTGTATATTTGGTGTATATTCTTCTAGGTCTCCCCCTGACACACACACGTATAATGAGAAAAAATTAATTTAAAGCAGTTATATGATCTCAACTAAAACTCACATCTCACAAAGTGGTATGTAAAACTCACCTTCTGCACATGGTGAATGTCTCCAGGGGCCCTATCCTTACACTGTCTATAACTTCCACCTATGAAGTAAGATGTTTCTGCTTCTGCGGCCAGCTTGTCTTTCTGCTTTTTACATAGCCAGTGATTTTACCACATGCCCTGTGGAATGGTAAATATGGACATACAGTTACATATCATTATAAATTTTCTTGAGAAAGTAAAGCTTAGTATTTATTTATTTGCAGTGCTGAAGATTGAACCCAGGGATACTCTACCACTGAGATAAATCTACATCCCCGACCCAGCCCCCTTCTTATTTTGAGACAGGGGTCTCACTAAGTTGCCAGGACTGGTTTTGAGATCCTCTTGCCTCAGCCTGATTACAGCTGGGATTCAGGCATGCACCTGCCTTGATATTTATTTTTTAATTAAACACATATTTTTTTCCTATGTGGTCATTTTTGTCAAAGAGTTTATTACACAATATAAAAGCATAACCAAACAATAACATGAATAAAGAATTATATATTTTTGGGCTGAGGTTGTGGCTCAGTGGTAGAGGACTTGCATGCATGCATGAGGCACTAGGTTCAATCCTCAGCACCACATAAAAATAAATAAAATAAAGATATTGTGTCCATCTACAGCTAAAAAATATTTTAAAAAAGAATTATAGGGGCTGGGATTGTAGCTCAGCGGTAGAGTGCTTGCCTCGCATGCGTGAAGCCCTGGGTTGGATCCTCAGCACCACATACAAAGCAATAGAATGAAGACATTGTGTCCATCTACAATAAAAAAATATTAAAAAAAAAGAATTATATATTTTCATCTTACAATAGATGTTTTACAATAACAAGTATCCAGTCTACTTTCTATATATGCTATTGCAGGACTGTTCAGCTTTCATTTCCTTCATATAGTGCTTATAATCTAACCTAGACTTTCCCATGTTCCCCATTGACCCTGTTGGCTGGTGGCCCTGGCCCTGCTATCTTGAACACCAAATAGCTATCATAGCAGCTACATGTAATAACTTTCCCACCACCAATCAAGATCATAAAGAAGCCGGGTGCGGTGGCACAAGCCTGTAATCCCAGCACTTAGGGAGGCTGAGACCGGAGAATTGCGAGTTTAAAGCCAGCCTCAGCAAGGGAAAGGTGCTAAACAACTCAGTGAGACCTAAAACACAAAAATAGGGCTCTACATAAAACACAAAATAGGGCTGGGGATGTGGCTCAGTGGTCGAGTGCCCCTGAGTTCAATCTCCAGTACCAAAAAAAAAAAAAAAAGATCATAAATGGTTGACAATTCTTGCCTTGTTTTATCAGAAAGTCTGACATGCTATCCTTAAAAAGGGTAGCCTGACATGCTATCCTTGAAAAGGAATCAATAGTTGCCTTACCTCTGGAAAAGGTTGGGGGAAAAGATTCAGGTTATTGCTTTTAATATTCTAGCCTTAACTATGTGTCATTGCGAGCATTTTTTGCCGCACTGAGTTTCCCATACTAGGGCTGGGGAAGAAGCTAAAGGACAAAGTGCATGCATATTGTAATGCAACTATTAATAATAATAGGTAGCTGTAAAAGTCACAAAGGAGATAAATGTTAAAATGGATGGTGACTAGACCATAGTAAACCTGAGACATAATCATCCTAACAATAAAGTTATAGTTATCAAGAGGAATGTGGTATGGGCCCAGGGGTAAACAGATAAACTATCAACAGAATAGAGAAACTGACCTATGAATAAATGGAAACTTGATGTGATAGGTCTATGGTGACAAGAGTAAATGGTACTGGGATATTTGGCTATTTAAATGGAAAAAATGAAGATGGACCTTATGCCTATGCCAATCATAAAAATCAATGCAGAATAAACCTAAATGTGAAAGGCAAATGTTTTAAATATTTAGAAATAAATAATACATAGAATACATAGTGTTAATGACTTTTGGATGGGGAAGGATTCCTTAAATGAGATGCAGAAAAGCATAATGCTTAAAGAAAAAATATCTGATGAACTTGTGATGATATTAGAATTAATAATTTTTGTTCATAAAAAGACATTATTGGGCTAAAGGTGTAGTTCAATAGTAGAGCACTTGCCTAGCACACATGAACCCCTGGGTTCAATTCCCAGCACCAAAAAAAAAAAAGAAGGAGAGGGACACCATAAAGTAAGTCAAAAGACAAGCTACTAGCTCAATTAAAATGCTTATAACTCAGGCTGGGATTGTGGCTCAGTGGTAGAGCGCTTGCCTTGCATGCATGAGGCACTGGGTTCGATCCTCAGCACCATATAAAAAAAAGATATTGTTGCCATCTACAACTAAAAAAATTATTTTAAAAAATGCTTATAACTCAAATAATAGAAAAGTTTACCATCTGGACTATGTAAAGAACTCTTACAAATCAATAAGAAAAAGCACAGTACAAATGTACAAAAAAAGAAAAAAAAATCAAATGTTTCATAGGAATAAACAAATACATAAGTTGTCTAAGTACACAAAAAATATGATTGATTTTATTCATTATCAGCAAAATGCAACACTGAGCCACACAAGGCATTCTATCACAGTTAAAGTGTCAGAAAGTGCTGAGTGTTGACAAAGATGTGAAGCAGCTAGAAATCACAATTCCTTATGGTCAAAAGTGTAAATTACAACTGTTTTAAGTTGGATATTTTCTGTTAAAGGTGCACAAACCCTGTAACTCAGAGAGCAATTGTTAGATGCATACATCCTAAAGAAATTCTGTGCATGTGTATTATGAGATATGTTGGGAAATTTTTTAAAGCATTGTTTTAATAGCAAACAAACAATTAGAAGCAGCCTATTGTTTATAGATTGAAGATAAACTATTTGAATATTCATTAAACTACTGTTACATGGATCAGTATTGTTAAATCAGTATTGTTAAATATTGTTAAATACTAACACACACAGGAATGACCATGTGAGGAGGAAGAAAAATGGGCTGCAATCCAGGCAGAGATCTCAGAAGGAACTTACTCTGGTGACATCTTAATCTTGGACATCCAGCTTCCAGAACTGTGAGAAAATAAATGTCTGTTGTTTCAGGGAAAACAAAAGAAAACAAAACCTAGTGAGTGGGAAAAAAAGAAGAAATATACAGTAGAATTTTTGATGACATTGATAAATACATTTCAAAAACAGCAAAACCAAATAATATTTTTGTAGATACTTACCTGTGTAGCAATAGCATAATAACATACTTGTGAATAATAATAAACACTACAGAGTTACGGTTACTCTGTGAATGTGGTGATACACGCCTATGATCCCAGCAATTCCGAGGCTGAGGCAGGAGGATTGGAAGTTCAAGGGCAGCCTAAGCAATTTAGCAAGGCCCTCAACAATTTTAGGGAGACCCTATCTCAAAATAAATAAATTAGTTAAAAAGGCTGGGGATGTAGCTCAGTGGTAAAACGCCCAAACAGGTTTGGGAAGAGAATAGTATATGGTCTCAGTGATATCACTTTATTCCTTTTACAAAATATGAAACAGTTTATTCAGATTTGATGAACTGGTATGGATATATGGAACTTAATATATTTTTTTTTCATTTTTTATAGTCAGTTGATATGCATCATCAACATTTTTTCAAAGACAAAAATAAAATGTCAACAAAGAAAGTACTTACCTGCTGTCTCCCTCAATGGGAATTGACTTCTGCACCACCTCTCTCCCTCCCTCATTTGTGCCCTGGGCCTAGTGCCAAATAGGACCCTAGGCTAGGAGAGTCCCTCTGGGATTCTGCCTCTTTGCAGACCAAGCCACTGGGGGAGATATGAGACTGGGTTGACTCTGTCCCACTTTGTTGTTCCTTGCCCTGTGCCATCCCCTGGTGGAGCCAGTGGGGCTTTAGGATGAAGGGTTTAGGGGAATGCAAACCAGGTCACACACTCCTAGCTGGCTTCCTACTGTGTTTCTTACCCCTCTGCCACTTCTGTGTGGCTCAGTGAACACTGCCTGGCACAAAAGAGGTGTCCAAGATGCTTTTGTTGACTTGATCCAAGCCATTATCACCACTTGAGTGGGCTACTGAAGGACATGAACATAGCTGCACAGTGAGGTGTTTGCCAGGGTCTGTCAGATCCCCCACCTCTACCAGCATTCTAGCTGCCAGGCCCTGGGAAATTTGGCTCATTTGCAAGAGGCTGACAGCAAGTATTTAGAATTTTTAGGACTTGGGCTTAATTTCAGATAACTCCACTCCAGTGAAAAATGGATTCTACTGTCTTATCCTGCCATCTAAACATTTCAAACCAAATTCTTACATCCACCCACTGACCACCCCTCCCACCCCCATATAAAACCTTGTTCAAAAAATCCTCTGAGCTACTGGCAAAGGTACCATCTCAGAGTTTTCTATTTTTATCCTGTGTGTAATCAATGGGAACATACTGTGACCAAAGTAGAGAATTATGAATTGATAAAAACAATGAAACTTTCCTTTTGTTCCTGAGCAAACTAACAAAGGAATATGTACCTAACCTAAAGAAATATTACGGTCATTTTGTGGGACAGTCCAACTCTACACAAGTGGTTTTTTTTGTTTTGTTTTTTTTGTTTTGTTTTTGATACCAGGGATTGAATCCAGGAACACTTTACAACTGAGCTACCCCTAGGGGTTTTTTATTTATTTTTTAATTTTGAGATGTAGGATCTAAGTTGCTGAGGGTCTAAGTGGTTGAAGGTCTCACTAAACTGCTGAGTCTGGCCTTAAACTTGTGATCCTCTAGGCTCAGCCTCCTGAATTTCTGAGATTACAGGCATGTGCCACCATGTCCAGCTGGCATTCTTTTATGTAATGGTCTCACTGAATATAGTTTTGTGTTCTCCATTTCACTTAGGAGTACAATGCGACTCCCAAATAAAGTGGTACATGAGTCTCATGACTACATGGTAGTGTTGACAATGCTCTGTCACACATACAGTCACGTAAAGATAAATGAAAATTTCTATATTTTAAATGGTTTTCTCTGCATTTTATTGTGTGTGAATGTCACCCCCATTTTTAAAACATTCTAACTTTTTAACTTTGGTTCTGTCAAACCAGCCAAGGACACAAACTAATCAGAGATTAATTTAGAATGTTAAACCAAACAAAATTTAACACAGAGCAGGAAGTAGAATGGTGCGTAACCAGAGGCTGAGGGGTAAGGGGAATAAGGAGTTACGGTTTAATGGAAGTTGGAGGAGATAAAAAAGTTCTAGGGATAGATAGTGGTGATTCACAGTGTAAATGAACTCAACGCTACTGAATTGGACACTTAAAAAGGTTTAAAATGGTAAATTTTATGTTATATATAATATAGTTTGACCACAATGAAAAAGTTTTAAAAAGTTAATTACTAAGTAATAATAATATTTTCTGTCTCAAAGTTATTTTGAAATGTAAATAATAAAATGTATTAATATTAAAATGTATTGTCTAGAATAGTGAGCTCAGAAATAAGTAAATAAAAGAATTTACCATTAAAAGTAAATTAAGGTGCTGGGGCTGTAGCTCAGTGGTAGAGCACTTGCCTCGCATATGTGAGGCACTGGGTTCGAGCCTCAGCACCACATATAAATAACAAATGAAGAAAATAAAAATAAATCCATCAACAACTAAAAAAAAAAAGTAAATTAAAAAATTAAACTTGCCCTGGGCATGATTCTGTTCTGGGCATCTGTTCTCTGGGGCAGAAGTTATTTATTTCCATCCATCTTTTCTCTCACATAAGTACATGTCACCACCCCATGGAAGATTCTATGAACTGGACATGAACCTCTTAAGGCCCCCAAAATATCTTTTCAGTTGTGAGCAAAAGACTGACAAAAAAATATCACCTTAAGGTGATAATGATGAAAATGAGCATCAGTTATCACTAAGAATGGTCAGTTCGGCTTATGCAAAAAAATGAATTGCACATTGTCAAAACAGAGGCAATGAATTAGGAAGGTACTCCAACTAAAGCAATAATGGCAACTTTTAAAACATCTGTATAGCCAACTGGTTTCCCTTAGGAGCTTTGAAATGACATGGCCTGTGGCCTTAAGGTTGAAGTGAGCCTGTGCATATTAGTGGACAGCACTTAGAAGCTGTGGAGGAAGATACAGAGTCAGAAGATGAAGAGGAGGAAGATCTAAAACTCTTGAGTATAACTAGAGAGCCATCTCCCCCTGGAAGTAGTAGCTAGTTTCCATGGAAGAAAGGAAATCTTGCTGCTGAAGATGAGGAAGAAGAGGAGGAAGAGAAGGAGGAAGAAGAGGAGGATTTGGGAGAAAACTGAAGAAAAATCTCCTGTGAATAAATTTATACAAGATACTCTAGCCAAAAAAGCACAAAAATCAAACCAGGGTGGAAAAGACTTAAAACCATCAATACCAAGACCAAAAGTTCAAGAATCCTAAAAACACCAAAAAAGATCTAGTTCTGTAGAAGGCATTAAAGCAAAAATGTAAAGAAGTATAGAGAAAGCACATTGAACAGCCCTGGGCACTACTGGTAAGTGAAGCCCAAAGATGAGGAGAAAGGAAAAGGAGAGACAAGTAGAGTCCATGCTGAGTACCATCAACAATCCAGGCTGTTTTAATCTCAAGTCTCTGTCCTGACTTGCCAGCCACACCCTATTCCAGGCTGGAAGCAATCTCCCAATTTCCTAAGGCATTTTATTTTGACTGCTGTGACCAGTGAACTTTACATACTGTTGTAGGGACAGATGAGGCAAGACACAACAAGACACCAGATAGGAAACAGGAAGCAGGTTTATTTGACTGCAGTCAATTCAGAGGGTACAGCTTTCGCTGTAATCAATTCCCCTGAACCCCAAGTTCAGAACTTTTCAGAACTTTATACCTAGAATGTAAGGGGAGGGACTCAGAAATTCACAGTCTGCAGCAGTTCACACAAAAGCAGCTTTTTCTTTCACTGTTCTGGGCAAGTTAACCCCTCAAGGACAGCACCTGAGAAGGGGAGAGCTGCTTCTCCCCTTCCTTTCCTCCCCTTCCCAGCTGTTACTATGGAGCCCAATTAGTAACATCTCTTATCTTTGAAATAAACATTTCTGTGAAGCTCAGGCCCAAGGCCAGAGGCTTGTTAAAGGATCTGTCTTTCCTACTACACTTTGCATTTGCAAACACACTTCTATACAATATTATATTGTTACTAAACTAGATAGTCCATAAATGTTTTGAAAAAACTAGTAAAGGAGCATTCAGCACCTGGAGTGCTGATCTCTGTCAGGCTGGCGGCCAAGTAAGATAGAGCTATAGGAAATAGGAAGTTTAATTACATTGAACTCTTTTGTAGAGACTCTTTTGCTGATATTCCTAAGATCAATTATGGTACAGATTTCTGGAGAAGTTTAGTTAAGATTTTCTGTGGAGGAGGGGGTGCCACTACCATACTGCCTCCCATTACCTGTGCCTATGCCTCATCACCTTAACCGTGTTTTAATCACCTCCATAGCTCCTTAGTTGCTCAATAAACATTTGAATGAATAAAAAAAATTTAAACTTAACAGAAGTAGTTGACAATTTATGGGAAATGAAGAAGTTATATATATGTTGAAGGCCATACATATAAATTATGGTTTGTTGGAGCCATTAAGTCAAGGAAGTCACTCCTCTGAAACTCCTGGGTGAAAGTCCCCAGTTCAAGAATGCCCAGATCATGCTGGCCCCTGCCTCAGCTCACAGCCTTAGGATCAAACAGCCTCCTGGAGATGAGAGTAGCCTACCAAATGCCAAATAACCTGCTTACTGAAAGATCCCTGCCACACTGAGAAGCAAGCAAGCACTGAAACAAGACTCTTCCCACACTGAAACCTTATACCTACTGATCCCCTGTGATCTGTACCATTATAAATATAGCAAGTGTGGGCTTTTTCTTTGTTAGAATCCAGACCCCTCTGGTTGACTCAACCAGTCATGCCCCTGCTTTGAAAATATAAAATTCTTGCCTTTTCGTCTTTATTTCTTGATATATTACTTTCATAGCTTTTATTTCATGGCCAGCCCATCCCTCCGATGGGTACCCATTCCCTTGCTCACATGGGATGTGAGCAATATATATGTGTGTGTGTGTGTGTGTGTGTGTGTGTGTGTGTATACACATATATATAAATTTTTTTTTATTTATCTCCCTCAATGGTGGGGCCTTGCAAATTCTAGGCAAGTGCCCTACCACTGAACTATACCTTCAGCCCTTATGTCTTTATGTTATTAAAAATTCTTGGGGCTGGGATTGTAGCTCAGCGGTAGAGCGCTTGCCTCGCATGCGTGAGGCCCTGGGTTCGATCCTCAGCACCACATACAAAGCAATAAAATAAAGACATTGTGTCCATCTACAGCTAAAAAAAAAAATATTAAAAAAAATTCTTCATAAATAAAATTTTAAATGCTTCCAGACTGTTCTATCTTATGACTACATCAAAATTTGCTTAATCAATCACTTACTGTTAAACATTGTCAGGGATCAGAGCATAATACCTCAAAATATGGCACTTTGGGTCTGGGGTTGTGGCTCAGTGGTACAGCACATGCCTAGCATATATGAGGTACAGGGGTCAATTCTCAGCACCACATATATAAATAAATAAAATAAAGGTCCATTGACAACTAAAACAAATATTTAAAAAAACTATGGCACTTTGGCATGCTGAGTCTGCTGTTTTTTGAGGCAGAGTCTTGCTTTAACTCAGGTTGGGCTCAAACTCCTGGGCTCAAGCTATCCTCCCAACTCAGTCTCCAGAGTAGCTGCAACTACTGGAACACGACCTCACACCCAGCTGGTGAGCTGAGGACTTAGAACAGAAAGAGATTGGGAAGGCCTCAGTAGCAAGAAGTTCTCTCTAGTTTTGTGTCCTCCTCTCTCCCTTCCTCAGTTCTCCCCCAAAGAAAGTCACAGAAACTAGAATTCTTCTTCCCCAAGGTATATCATAGAAACTAGACTTCCTCTCCTTCCAAAGAAAGCCATAAACCTAGAAATGTCACTGTGATTTTCCCCCCTTCTCCCTTGAGGCCATCCATGTGACATGTGTCACGTCCTATCCCTGAAGGAAGAAGCATGACACAGAGAGGTTAAGAAAAATATGGGCAAACTGGGCTTGTTGAGTTGTCTCAGTCTATGACCATTAAATTATACACTTTTGTCCAAATTCTACATGACTGTCTATTCTTCATTGAACCTAAGCATAAAAATACAATTTTCCCTAGGTCTTTGGGTCTTTATTTTTGAACTTTGGTCAAATAAATTGCTTTTCTCTTGTTAACCTGCTTTTTTTAAATAAGAATATCTGCCATGGTTCTTGAGTGAGGATAAAGCATTACACTTTTTTACCTTTTAATGTTTAGGCCATTTACAATTTTTGTTGTAAACAATGTGGTGATTTTCTTCTTTATGTATAAAGATTTTGTCCGCTTTTGAGATTATTATTTTGAGATAGAGCTATGGAATTCTAGAAATAGAATTACTAGGTCAAGATTATAAATATTTTGTCTAGCACTGTGGCATGTGTCTATATTCCCAGCTACTCAGGAGGCTGAGACAGGAGGATCACTTGAGCCCAAGAGTTTGAGTCCAACCTGGACAGCATAGTATGACCTGTATCAAAAAAAGAAAAAAGAAAAAAGAAAGAAAGAAAGAAAAAAAGAAGTATATAAATACTTTTAGACTCTTGGATTATGTTAAGGCATTACAAATTTATACCTTCAACAGAAATATGTTACCACCACTGAGTAAAAATAAGATGTAATATTCATTAGGCACTTAATTTTTACTAAATACTGAAGTAATTTAATATGGATTACTATTTGATATGTATTAGCTCAACATTAAAATCTTTCATACTATTCAAAAAGGTATTTTTGAATTTCATTTTTTGGTTAATAATGATATTGAGCTATATTATATGTTTAAACCATTTGAATTATTTATAAACCATTAGTTCACTGTTTTTAAATTGTGACTATCCTTTTCAGTTTATATCAGCACTTTATATACTCATTTGTTAGGCCTTTGTCACATTAGCTACAGCTATTTTATAAGTTGTTTCTTTTTTTAAAATTTTCTACATCACATTTTACACTTCTCTGTTGTCAAATCTATTGAGTTTTACTTTGTGATTCATTCTCAATTTTTAAAACATTTAATTTTATCTAATGGCTTTGTATAATCGTGAATATACATCTTACATGTGTATAAAACCTCTCTCTTTGCATGCACTATTTCAAGCATTTGTATCTGAACAACTAAACCAGATGCTTGTGCAAATCAGTTACTTTACATAACTTGATATTCTTTACATAACATTACTTTCAAAGCTTAAAATTTCTTTCTCAACAACCTATATTTTCATCCATATGGGATTAACTTAGTCTATGGAACAAACAAAATAAAATGGAAAACTACAGAGTCCTTAAAAGGCACACTGTGGGGCTGGGGTTGTGGCTCCATGGCAGAGCACTTGCCTAGCAAGTGTGAGGCACTGGGTTCGATCCTCAGCACCACATATAAATAAATAAAAAATAAAGGTTCATCAACAACTGAAAAAAAATATTAAAAATCTTTTTAAAAAAGATGCCAGAGAGGGGCTGGAGTCGTGGCTCAGCGGTAGAGCGCTTGCCTAGCATGTGTGAGGCACTGGGTTCGGTCCTCAGCACCACATAAAAATAAAGGTATTGTGTATATCCATAACTAAAATAAAAATATAAAAAAAAATATTTAAAAAAAAAAAGATGCCAGAGAAATCCTTTAAAAAAAAAAAAAAGGCACACTGTATAGTTGGTAACATTTGAAGTGATCAGTGGCATTGAGGAAGAAGGAGAAATACAATGCAACAAATAAAGAACAAGGCACTCTTGTAAAATTAAACATACACATACATAAGAAAATGTCCAGAGTTCTTACCAAAATTCTGTCAGTATTTATTTCTGGGTTATGAGACTTCAGGTTATTTTTACAATCTTCTTTGTCCTTTTCTGATTTGTTTTGATAATTTGCAATAAACATGTATCATTTTTTTACTAAACAATGAAGTTATTTTTTAAAGCAAAGGTTTTATACATACACAGGGACAATAATATTTGTCT
>PVHX01012105.1:0-60876 GCA_004024805.1 Geosciurus inauris | reverse complement strand
TGTCCCTCCTGCTGTGTCTGTGGTTTTCCTTCTGCAGAGGCAGAAATGTCACCACTTCGTATTTCTCTCCCACAAAAGTAGATTTTCACCCAGCACTTAGGGAGGCTGAGACAGGGCAATCGCGAGTTCAAAGCCAGCCTCAGCAACAGCGAGGCGCTGAGCAACTCAGTGAGACCCTGTCTCTACATAAAACACAAAATAGGGCTGAGGATGTGGCTCAGTGGTCGAGTGCCCCTGAGTTCTATCCCCAGTACCAAAAAAAAAAAAAAAGAGTAGATTTTCAGGGAGTGTCTAGCCACCACAAGGACAGCCATCTAGCTCCTCAAGGCGTCATGTGTGGCCTCGTGACAGCGCTGTTGGTGGAGTACTGGCTAGGGAGGGGTGTGTGTGGCGCTCGCATTGAGGTGGAGCCTTGCACTGGGCATGGAGGCGCACACCTGTAATCCCAGTTGCATGGGAGGCCAAGGCAGGAGGATGGCAACTTCAAGGCCAGCCTGGGAAACTTAGTGAGGACCTGTCTCAAAATAAGACAGAAGGGCTGGGTGTGGCTCAGTGGGAGAGGCTTGCCTGGCATGCACAAGGCCCTGGGTTCAGTTCCCAGCACCAGAGAAAGAAAAAAAATGGCAGAGCCTCAGCACCCCTGTCCTGGGCGTGGGCTGTGCCTTGTGGCCTGTGCTGAATGGACAGGTGTGGCAGACGGAACGGGAGCTCCAGAGCAGCAGGGACAGCAGTTGGCTCCTCCTTGATCACTGTCTCTGGGCTTCCCCACTCTGGGGCCCCACAGGGAGGCCCATGTGCTAAGGAGCCACCAGCACAAGATGCGCCATCTTGGAAGCAGATCTGACTCCAATGGCACCTGCAGGTGACTGCAGTCCTGGAGGTCCCTCTGACCTGCCCCCCAGAACCAAGGTAATATGTTTTCACTGTTTTAAGCCAACATGTTTGGGTGGGTCACTGGGTGATAAGATGACACACACTCTCGGAGACTGGGTGGGCCTTCCCCACCTTGCTGATGGAAGGTGCATGTGTGGTGCGCCATCTTGGATCCTGATGATGAGGACAGGGTGCTGGGGAGGGAGGAGCAGCAACAGAGACCAGTCTGGCCCTTGATGGCTTTAGTGCAGGGTCAGCGTAGGAGAAAGAGAAGTCCACATTAACCAGGCCAGCACTTCCCCACCAAAGCTGGGCCTCCTGGTGTGCTAGGATCCCTCTGCCTGGGACTGGTTGCCTCTGCACACAGCCTGCTGTGGGCTAGTGTTTGTGCCCCCTATGTTGAATCATCAGCCCCAATGTGGTGATCTTGGGAGGTGATCAGGCAATAAGTGTGGAGCACTCATAAATGGGACTGGTGCCTCACAAGAGCTGAAGAGACCAGAGGTCCCTTCTGCTGTCACTGCTGGACATGACCAGAAGGCGCCACCCTGAATTAGCAGGCAGACCCTTACCAGACACCAAGGCGCCAGCACCTTGTTCTCAGACCTCCAGCCTCCAAGACCATGGGAAATGCATTCAGTTGCCCAAAGACTAACACACAGCTGTATTTTTTTACCTGGTGAGCTCTGGTGAGCAGGCCATGAGCCCTTAGGAGTGGAACTCATGCCTTATAAAAGCGACCTTGAAAGTTGTCTGGACTTTTCCCACCACATGAGGACAGAGCCAGAAGAGGGTGACCTACAACCCTGAACAGGGGTCAGCAGGACCTGCCCACAGGGCACCTAATCTCAGACTTCCGGCCTCCAGAGCTGGTGTCTGGCACTTTGTTACAGCAGCTCAGTCCAGTAGAAGGTACCCCCCCCCCGAGGGTCCACTCAGGACCACGTGAAGTCAACAGAGGGCTTGTGGATGCCCCACCCTGAGTTCCCACAGATGCTGGCTGGCGTGAAGCTGGCTCCTCCCTGCTGTACCTCCATCCTCCCATCGTCCGCGCGGGGTCTGTGTGACACCTGGCAGTGGCCACGCACGGCTCCATCCCACTCTCTGGGACGAGTCGAGCCCGCCATGCAGCCAACCTCAGGCTTGCCTTGGTTTCTTTCACCGTGACTTTGTATTTTATTTGATTTTATCTAAACTCTATGCCACAAGTGAGGTGTCAGCCACCCTTTTAACATGGAGGCAAGTCACACCCAGGAGGTCGGGCCAGGTGTGACTGAGGCTGGGCCTCCACACCCAGGGCCGCCTCTGGTCTCCTCAGGGCATCTCCAGGGCGCCAAGGATTGAGGGTCTTCCTTCCTGCCTGGTCCTCCCTCCTGCCTGCGCAGAAACATGGGAGCACGGGGACACGAGCACCAGGCCCCGCCGCTGCGGCTCCCTAGCCTTCTTTCCAGCACTCCCTCTGGAAGCCAGGCTGGGCAGGGGTAGAGCAGGCTGCGCCACCACCTGGGGCCCTGCTCGAGCCCTGGGGCCAGCAGCCTTCGGCCTGCAGAATGATGCCAGCAGCTGCAGCCGTTGGAGAAGAGATCCGTGCCCTGCAGATCCTGCCAGCCTTCCTCGGGTGCGCTGGTGCAGGGCCTGGCGCACCTGGATTCTTCCAGCACCCCAGTTGGTGGCTGTATCAGTCGGGACAGGCGGACCCCCATAGCAAAAGGCACTGTTTCCTGGCACCAGCTCCTAAAACCCTGGGGTCGCTCTGTGACGAGGGGTATTATGTGTGCTAATGAGAGGACCAAGAGCTGGAGCCTGGAGCTGCAGGACAGGGATGCCCACTGGGAAGACCAGCAGGCGAGGGCGGGGGCTTCAGCGCCCTCTGTTTCTGAGGCTGAGTTGAGCTCCTCAGCCAATGATGCAATCAGTCATGCCGCAGAGAGACGTCTCCGCAGCACCCGGAAAGGACGGGTCCGGGGTTCCGAGAGCTTCAGGTGCGAAACCCGTGGGTGGAGGGTGGTGCCCAGGCTGGGCACGGGAGCACTGGCCCCTCCACACGCCTTGCCCTGTGGTCTCTCTGCCACGCGTCCAGACCCTTCCTAAGGGCCTCCCACGAGGGTGGACGCAGGTAAAGTGCCTCCCTGAGTTCTAGACCAGTTGCCGGGAGCTGGGTTTGCTGTCCTGGCAGAACACCCCAGGCAGTGTGGGGCGCCTGAGGTGGGGACGGCGGAACCTGCGCCTTCAGCCTGTGGGTGTGACGTCTGCAGACCAGAGCTGAAGTGGCACCTGGCTGGTGTCCACTGCAGAAGGGCTTGGTGGCGTGTGGGCCCCTGCCACCACCATGCCTGGGGTCAGAAGTGCTCTGCAGAGTGGCTGTGAGAGCTGAGCAATGCGTGGTGCCCTCCCCTCCTAAACGGGCCTGAGTCCACGGCGCGCTTCCCCCTCCCTCCCCACTCTGGGAGCCCTGCACCTGGCTGTTGTGACAGAATCCCCGCGTGTGTCACTGTGCCATCCAGATGCCCCACCCCAGAATGAGGACAGCAAAGTGACTGTGGGGAAGGGGCCGCTCCTCTGGGCCTCCCTCTGCAAGTGGCATCCTGAAGGCAAAAACTGGGTGTGGTCAAAATGGCTCAGAGTCTCTGCAGCCACCAGATACCCAGAGGCAACAAACCCCCAAAACCTCAATACAAAGTTTTGCTCAAAACGAATCAGGGATTTTAATGGGCTTAAATGCAAAACTAACAACTTGAAAAATCTGGGGCCTGGAGCTTGGCAAAGCCTTACACTTGATTCCAAAGCACAAGCCACAGGGGAAACAGGTGACCTGGATCCTTACAGTGGACATCGGGCGCACCCCTAGGATTGCACCCACGCCCCTTCCCCAGTTTCCACACACTGTGCCTTGGCTCTGCGGAATCTGGGAAGGACGAGGAGGCGGGTGGGGGCCTCCCTGTTCATTTCTTTGCATCTTCCTGTGAATCTATGATTCTTTCAAAATAAGACAACAAAAGCCCTCGGGTCACCCATAAAGACATCAGCCCTGGGGACCAGGCTGCCCATCAGCATCTGCCTATTCGGACTCCAGCATAGTCGGTTCTGCAAGTGTTCCCAGCATGGTTGCCTCCAGAAAATGAGCTGGGCTGCCCATGCCGAGTGCCCACGCGGGGGACACAGGCAGGACCTCCTGAGCATCACCGCTCCACGTTCCTGCTGGCTCACAGATGTCATTGGACACCCTTGGGGCCAGGATGTCGAAGTTTGGTTTTACTTAAGGAGGGTTGAGAGTCGTGGCGCTGTGGGTTTATTACGCAGCCTGCTTCCAGCAGGGCCCGGGCGCCTGTCATTAACACACCAGCATCAGTATTAACTCCATGCACGACTATCCCCAGGGGACAGAGGCGGGCTCACATGTCTGTGTCCCTTCAAGCCACTGGTGAGCTCCATGGGGGTGCAGTTTGGCTCCAGAAGCACACGGCTGGCCTGCAGAGCTTCTGGATTTCCAAGTTGAGGAGCAGCTGTGTGGCCAGCAGCTCAGGGGCTCCACCCGAGGCCCAGGCCCTCTCTGACCTGGGTCGGGTCCACAGAGGCCTCAGTGTTCTGAGTCAGAGCAGCTCCTGGAGGCCTGTGACTGTCCTGAGAGAGGTGTGTTCCCGTGGGGCTCCCTCACACCCAGCCCTGGGTCCAGCTTCGCCCAGGTCTTCCAGGCCCTGAAGCGGTCAGGCTTTGCTTCCTCTTCCCAGGAGAGGGCCTGGCCTCCCTCCCTCCACCCCACTGGTGCACCTGGCCTGCAGCTTGGGCTTCTGGCAACTCAGACTCCAGGAGCTGAACAATGAAGCCCCAGGGCGCCCCGAGTTTTATAGCCCAGAGAGGGTGAGTGAGCCGTCAGACCCACACAGCTCATCCACCGGTGATTTCATCAGGGAGGGTGGTGCTGGGGCAGCTTACAAATCAGGGCTAGACCCTCCCGATCTCCCAGAAGAGTCTGGACCAGCCTCTCAGCTGCAGGGAGCATTCCTGCCCCACCCCAAGGAAGTGGGAGAGGTTCCCAGGCTCAGGGCAGGAAGGTTCACCCAGCAGCGTGGCGCCCGTCGCCTCTCCCCAGGATTGCACCCAGGTTCCTGAGGTTTGCTCAGTGGTGGCAGGGACAGCTGGGCCCACGGGGCCTGGAAGGCCAGGCGCGGCCTGGGTGTGGGTGTGGCACCCTGATGCTCCTGTACCCCAAGTCCCCTTGCCCCAGCGCCCTCCCCCACAACTGGCGCCTCTGCTCTCCTCCCACCCCCTCGCGCAGGCCCCCTGCCCCTGCCCCCACCCCATCTAACAGGCAGCCCCCCCAGGGTCCCCCGCCCCCCTGCAGCCCCCTCCTGCCCCAGGCGCCGTCCCTGTGTGGGCTGCTTTGACTCAGCTGGAGCCGGCTCAGGCAGACCACGCCGCACTGGACGCCATTCAAGCTTTTACAGGCCCTCAAATTGGGGCTGGAGCCGGAGAGGAAATACTAAAATCCTGTGTACACAACTTCTGTCTGTGCTCGGGTTCCAGGGGGCTGGCGGGAGGACTCCCTCCCCGCTCTGCTTGACAGGCAGCCTGTGTCCTGACTCCCGGGTGCCCCAGGCGGCCGCTGGGAGCGCTGGGAGCCAGCAGGAGCTGTTCCACCCTGCGCGGCACAGCCCAGCTGCTCCAGAGGTCCCCGGGCCCAGGCCCTCCTGCTCTGCACACTGTCCCGGGGCCTGGATGGCTGAGCACCCTGAAGCGCTGTGATGATGGCAAGGGCCTCTATGGCCTCGACTGTGAAGTGGGCCAAGGGTGGCTTCTGGGGGCTTCCCGGGGCCAGGGGTGGCCACAGTGCAGGTCAGCTCAGCGCCCGGTGGTGGAGGAAGGGGTCGTCTGGGTCACCGTGAAGGCACGGTTGACTGCCTGCCGGGCTCTGCCGAGAGCTGCCGGCTCCAGGCTCAGCTCTGCTCCCCTCCCCGTGCCCTCTGGGCAACACTGTCACCCTGCCAGGACCCAGAACCCCGGTCGCACCCGAGGTGAGTGGCCAGTCAACGGGACACCACACGCTCTTTTTCACAGTCCGGGTGGACAGCTCTGGAGCCGTGACGGAGGAGAAGCGGTGGTCGGAGCTGCCGGTCACTGGGCCTGGCACCAACCCCAGTGCCTCCAGCACCTCCTGCCGGGCCCTGCCTCCCCGGCCAGCCCTGAGCCTTACGCTGACTGCCATCGTTCAGCCCACCTGCTGCCCTCTGAGGCTCGCTCTGGCCACCCAGGGCCTCAGTCCCCCACCACTTTACCTTGGTCTGTGGTGGGGGTCCCTCCTCATCAAACCCCCCAGGTGTGGCAGAGAGGGGCCGGACGGGCTTGCAGGGGAGGCAGAGACGAGGTAAGCAGCTCCCCACGACTAGGCTGCCCACTGTCCTCTCCTGCCGGTCGCCGCTGCAGGCAGACACCTCCAGGCCCTGGGCTCCCTGGCCAGGCAGCCCAGGCCAGCCTTCTGCCATGGACATCCCTTCTGGAATCACAGGGCTCCTGGCTGCCTGCTCATCACAGCTCAGCCTGGGCAGTGCCACCAGCCTGTTCCCGTCCCAACAGCCGGAAGCCCCAGTGCCCCCACAAGAGGCTCACAGTGTCGCAGACGTAACATGCTCTTGGAACGAGAGATCTGGGTAGAGTCCTGGCACGGGCTCCACCAGGACTGGGGCAAGTCAGTGACCTCTGCCTAGCCTCGATTTCCCCGTGGGGGTGACAGGAGGAGCCTGGGAGCACTTGGTACCTGGGGGAGCCAGGGGGTTGGTGTTTCTGTTCAGGGGCGGCCCCTCCAGCAGGCAGGGGAGCTTGCGCCAGGGTGATGGGTGACCTGGCATATGGTCCCAGTGTGAGAAGAGGGCATGGGCGAGGGTCCCTGCAGGACGCAGGGCTGAGTCCCGCTCTGAGAGAGCAGGGTGTTCTCTGCCTCAACCATGCTGTAGCTTTGACCCCTGGAGGAGAGGCCGAGTCTAGGAAGAGGCTATGGAAGGGGGGTGCGGTGGGACCCCAGAAGCCTGACAGAACTGCACGGGGCCTGGTGGTGCGGATGGTTAGTGACCACACTTGACACTGCGGGGGGTTCCAGAAGGGCAGTCCTGGGAGGTGAGGACCTGTGAGTGGGAGCCCCAGGGCACAGAGAAACAGGGAGCACGTCACTGGTGCCTACCCCTGGGTACACTCGAGGGGCAGGGGTCTGGGACATCGTGGTGGCCTTGGAGCCTGCAGCTGCACGGCGTGGCAGCGCCCTCTGCTGACCAGGCTGGGCTGACCTGGCCTGGCCACCGCTCAGCAGAGAACTAGGGTGTTCCTAAAAACCATCTTGGTGCCCCCACCCCACACCCGGGCACCCTCCGCCTCCTGCTGGGACCCTTCCAGCATCCCTGGGCTCACAGGCAGCCAAGGGTCAGAGAGTGGAAGGAAGCTGCTCGGGTCCCCCTGCTCTCCAGTGGCCAAGGCAGAGCCGGTCTAGGGTGCCTCCTCCACCCCAGATAGGGTCAGGGAAGCCAAAAGGAGCACTTCAAACACATGCCTGAAGGCACCTTCCACCTGCGGCCCCTGCACCAGGCTCGGGAAGTTCCTTCTTCCTTGTTTCGGGAGGGGGAGTGGCTGCCATTCTTCCTGAGGCTGCACAAGACCCCCAGAGCCTGACCAGAGGCTGCAGCTGGTGGGCGAGGGTGGAGGTCGGCAGCATCCCGGCCCCTGCAGCCTGGGCAGCTTCTCGCTAAGGCCAAGGTGGCAGCCCTGGCTGGGGCCATGCTGCCCCTCCCCCTTCTGCTGTCCCTGGCCATGCCCTGCTCTCTCCAGCCTCTTCCTCCTTCTCCGGCCCCCTGCCTGGTCCCTGGAAATCACTTTTATTTTACTCTGGAAAATAAAAGCAGGAAAGGCAGGTTGTGTAGGGAGGGGGAAGCAGAGCAGGAACAAAGGAAAGCCATTATCTCAGGAAAACCTGCTGCCCCTAAACCTGAGTGGCAGCTCGTGCCGTGGGAAACGCGGGGTCCTTGGTGTGACCTCCACACTGAGGCCGAAGCCTGCGGGACAGGCTGCTGCATCTCTTGAAGAGACTTGTGTGAGGGTGGCCGTGAGGAATGTGGCAGGCCACCCCCAACAGAAGCAGCCACAGGGGAGGGGCTGTGGGAAGTGGAGCGGGGGCTCCCTGCCAGGGAGCCTGAGCCTCGAGGGCCACATCACCAGGAAGGAATGAGCCTGGGGTCCCGCGACTCAGAAGGGCTCTGGTGGGTCCAGCTGTGGCCCTCCGGACTCTGGTAACCGGATCTGCAGCCCTGGTCTCGACTGACCAAGAGTACACAGTGGGATGGTGCCCTCAGCTGTGTCACCGGCTCGCAGAGGGTGGCACCCTCGGCCTGCTGGGAGTGCTGCCTCCCGCACGTCCCACCCCGGGAAGGAGGTCCAACTCGAATATGGATCCAGCCCCAGGGACCTGGTTCAAGCTGAGGAGCTGTCTGTGCAGTGTGTCCAGGCACCGCAACGGTCAGAGGACCGACTGCAGAAGCCCGGTCCGGCTGCCAAGGCTCAGCTGCAAACACGGAAGGAACTCAGACTTGTGATTTTCAGTGGGAAAAGGAAAGAAAAATCGACTCCACTTTCTGTGAATAGCATCGGGGTGTTAAAGAGTGCTGGAGCTTCTGTAGGTTGATAAACTTCTTTTTCTCAGACTTATAAACACTTACTAGTTGAAGCTATTTTGCTGTTAAGGTCATAAGTTTGCTTATTCAACAACTAAAGAGCTATAAACACAACGTAATATATTCAATTTATAATGCAGTTCAAAGTGTTTAAGGGAATTTAATTAATTACATTTGCAAATGATTTTTAAGGGAGCTCAGTGTCTCCACGTTGAGCTGACAGTTCATTTGCTAAAGAAAATTACAGGTCGCTGTTCTTCTCCTTCCCTATCTATAAACAGAATAGCAAGGCTTGTGGGCTGAACGAAACAGTCTAAGGATAACGAGGTTGCTTCCCTTTTAATGAAAGGATCACTAGCTTACAGCTCCAGCAGCCGCAGTGATCCTCTCCAGACTGCCCCCAGACAGAAGGACAAGGTTCACAGGGACAGCTATCAATGCTGACAGCCACCATCCAGTGAGCGTCACCCGACTGTTCATTTCACCTCCTGCCACGGAGAGGGACGCCGGCCGCCTGCCATCGCAGGGAGAGAGTGGCCTGCTCCAGCTGCGCAGCAGGAGGGGCTGAGCTGGCTTTGACTCCAGGGCTTCCCCCGCCGCAGCTGGGCTCCAGGAGCCTGTGGCGCCCAGTCCCTCGAGGTGGCACATATTTGCACACGGCCTTGCCCCCTCCGTGTGCTCCAGAGCCCCTGCAGATGCCTCTCACGGCCGGTGCCACTCAGGGGCATTGTAAAGAGCTGTGCTGTCTAGGGGACGAGGACGAGGACGCACCTGAACTCGCTTAGCACCCACACAACCGTCACAGGCCCAGCCACGCGGTAGCCACCGAGATGCCAGGCGGGCAGCGCTCAGACCAGGACTGCTGGGGACATGGGGTGTGGTGGCCACAGCAGGATTTGGCTACACACGTCCCTCCAGCGCTTTGGTGCAATAGCATTCCGCACACTCACACTCACATCTTGCTCTTTGGAGCCTTCTGGAAATTAAAAAGTACGTCGGTCGGATCTGCCAGCGCAGAGCCTGTGGGCCAGGAGGGTGACCGTGTGCTGTGAGCATGGCCTCCTCAGCACGCCCTCCTGTCTGGCCACCTGGGACCCAAAAGGAATGGGTGAGCAGGACGCTGGGTGCCTGAGCACAGGCCAGCACTGCAGCTGGGCGGGTGGCAGGCGTGCGCTGCGGGAGCCGGAGCCGGGGACTTCTTCCTGGTTGAGCTGGTGGCAGCGCCTGTTGTCTTTCCCCTAGTCACGCTGGTGGTGTTGGGCGGGCCGCGTGGTTTTTGGTAGCAGGTTCTGGACGGATGTCACTGAATCAGGACGGAGTCACTCACCCAGGGACGGAGGCAAGGGCCAGCGGGGTGCACGCCTGGTCCTGGCTGGACAGGTGTGTCTCCTCTGGGGCAGGAGCAGGGCTCCTCAGGGCCCAGGAGCCCACGGGGAGGACGGCGTGGGTCCTGTCTGTGGTCTCCCCTCGCCGCCCACGCCAGCCTCTCCACTGCTGGGCTGGAAGTGGACAGCTGCCCCCCACGCTTTTCGGAGAGGCGGGTTGGGGTTGGAAGTGGGGGGTGAGAGGAGCCTTTGGGTGGGACAGCTGGCGGCCCCTCCGCAGCAGTGGTGGCCCTGGGGTGCTCCGGGCAGGTTCACTCGCGCAGGTGGCCTCCCCTTCCAGTCCTCTCTCAGTGACTCTAATGCGCTTGTCCCTCATGCTCCGTGTGGGACCCTGTGTGCAAACACCCACGGTGGTGCCCTCGTTGCTGGCTGGACCTGCTCCCCGCGGGCCTCCTTCTCCCCTTCACTGTGGCTCCCGCTGTCAGATCCAAGTCGCGGTTGCTTGGGCTGCTGAGGAGGGTGCACCTGTCCCCCGGGGACGCCCCGCGGTGGATACTGCAATCCTGGGCGGGAATCTCTCCAGGATAAACTAGGGGCCAGGAGGGAAGCTGCCCGTCTCCACGCCCCGCGGCTGCGCAAGATCGTGTGATTCTGCATCGCCCCCTCCTACCCGATTTCCCTCGCCTCCGGTAAGTTTTAACAGTTCCAACTGGGGGCTTTTAAAAATTGAGGTGCAAACCATACGAACGACTGAAACAACTGGAATGGTGAGGACAGCAGCTCCCGGAGCCAGGTACACCCTGCTCCTCCCGCTCGCTGTGTGGCCTTGGGGTGTTCACTTAACCCCCCTGTGCCTCCCCTGAGGAACCTCGCCTGCCTCCTGAGGATGTGAGGAGAGCCAGAGGAGCTGCTGCAGACATGCCGGGCTGCCCCGGCGGCAGGCCACCAGCGAGCTGGCCACTAAGACACCTGGGTCCTTTCCACTGTTTCCGCTATTTCTCATCAAAGCGGCAACAAAGTTCTAAGTTTTTTTTTTTTTAACATTATGATAAAAAACACATGGTATTAGCCAGGTGCAGGGGCCACGCCTGTCATCCCAGCACTTAGGGAGGCTGAGACAGGAGAACCGCGAGTTCAAAGCCAGCCTCAGCAATGGCGAGGCGCTAAGCAACTCAGTGAGACCCTGTCTCTACATAAAACACAAAATAGGGCTGGGGATGTGGCTCAGTGGTCGAGTGCCCCTGAGTTCAATCTCCAGGACCAAAAAAAAACAAAACCAAAAAATATGTGGTATTACTTTATCCAGACGTTCAGGACCCTTGTTGGACTGCCCAGTGTCCACACTGCTGTGGCCTGAGTCCAGTGACTCGTGGCTGGGCCTCTTGGGTCTCTGGGTCTCTGTGACTCTCTGCTGTGTGCCCGAGGTCGGCTGCTGGCAGCGCCCTCCTGGGTCCCAGTCTCCACTTGGCCAAGGTCCCCGCCAGGCCCACTGGGGCCCCAGGGTGAGTGGGACTGTGCAGCCCCACCCTGGGCAGGTGGGGAGAGTCTGCCAGGCTCAGGGCAAGAAGGCGCAGCCGGGGTCCTGCCCCACCCGCAGTCCTCACGGTCAGCCCGCAGGGATGGCGAGTGCCACGACCACCTCAGCTGTAACGGGGCGGATCTGCGAGTGGCAGCGAGTGTCAGTCTGTTCAGGCTGCTATGACAAAATGCCAGCCCCTGGCTTTTACACATGGGCATTTCTTCCTCGTGGTCCTGAGGAAGCCCGAGGCACGGGCAGGGCAGCTCTGGTGAGGCCTTCTGAGCCTAGACAGTGCCTCCTGCTGTGTGTCCTCATGGTGGACAGGCTGGTAGCTCTCTGGGCCTCCCTGTTCAGGGCACTGGTCCTTCCCCAGGGCCCTGCCCTTAGGGCCAGTCACTGCCATAGGCCCTGCCTCCTCAAGCCACCACCTTGGAGGCCAGGCTTCAGCCTGTGGGCTTTGGAGGCCAGAGCCCAGGGTAAAGTGCCCGGCCGCACTGGGCACATGGTAGGACCTGGGCATGTCGGGAGGGCCCCTTGTGCTACCTGGCACTCGGGTCTGCTCTTCCCCTGCACGTGGACGCGCATGTCCCTGACCAGGTGCCCGCCTGCCTGTGCTCGGGGCTGAAGGCTGCCTTCCTGCTGTGTGCCCGGGGCTTGTTCTTTGTGGGCACACACAGCGGGAGGGGACAGAGTGTGGTGTCTCTAGTCCTGTCTGCGAGTCTGAGGCTGACGACCTGCTGCAGCTCTTTGGCCAGCATCAGCCCTACTGTGCGTCTCCCTTCACTTGGACCTGTCCTTAGTGGACGTCTCCCACGCCGCGCGGCTTGCTTTGCTTTGCTTGCTGTCACAGTCCCTTACTGGTGTCCGGGGGCTGCTCACGTTTGGTCTTTGCCAGCAGAGCTGGGCTGGTGTCCACAGTGCTGAGCCATTTCCTGTCCTCCATGCCCCTCTTTGCCGCCTCACCTGGGTTGAGCCCGGGAAGTCATACGGCCTGTGTTCTCCTCTCAGCAGAGTAAGACTCTTCGTTGACACGGTGAGTTGCTCTGGAATGCTCACAACACCTGCTGCGCACCCAGGCCCGCTGGCCCCTGCCCCACTTGTGCCCCAACCCCGGGCAGCTCTGTCACTCAGGCCCTTTCCCCTGGGCCAGCGTCACTCGGCATGCTGCTGCCACTTCTAGTCTGAACACACTGATCTCGTCAAATAATCATGAAAACTTTTTTATTTTGAAAAATTTTTGTTTTGCTTTCATTTTCTTGGTCCTCTGGCACTCTTCCTTTCTTAATTTAGATTCAAATTTCTGATATATATCATTTTCCTTTTCTCTGAAAAATTCCTTCTAATATTCCTTGCAAAACAGGTCCCCTGGCTACAAATAGCCTCTGATCCTCAGAATGTCTTATTTCTCCTTCCTTTTGGAGGATAATTTCAGTAAGGAATTCTAGGTGGTTTTCCTTTCAGCTCTTGAATGCTCTGTCCTGCTGTCTGCTTGCCTGCTGCCCATGCAAGGTCACCTGTGACCATCATCCTCTGCCTGTAGGGTGAGGCTTCCCTGCCCACCTGGCACCCGGTCTTCAGCAGTTTGAACCTGAGGAGTCTGGGTATAGATTTGGGGGGATTTATCCTGTTTGGTGTGACCTGAGTTTCCTGCCTCAGTGATTCAGTGTCTGTCATTAATTTGTGGAACTTCTCAGCCATTATTATCATTATTAGTTCAAATACTTGTCCTGCTCATTCCTCTCCTTCCTGTCCTTCTGGGACGCCCATACATGTATGTTACATTTGCATTTTGGTGGGGGGGTGGTTGCTGACACTTCATCACTTTCGCTGGCTCTTCCTCAGCCATCTCCATGGAGACACTCTTCACTGCTATTACAGAGTTTTATTCCGTGTTTTTTATTCCCATGTTTTATTATCCTTCCTTCTGCTTCTTTCTTAGAATTCCAGCTCTGATGACGTCACTGAGTGGTCTTGCGTGCTGCCCGCCCTTTCCATGAGAACCTGGGAGGGTTAATTTTGTGTGTCAACCTGAGTGGGCCACAGGAGGCCTACAAGAAACACGGGCTGAGCCACTGAGGATGTCTCTGCATGTGGCGGTATTTGAACAAGGAAGCAGCCATGCAGCAGGCCACACCCAATCCACGCGGCCTGGAGAGAGCAGAAGGCAGAGCAAAGAGGACGAGCCTCTCCCCTCTTCGGCTTCCACTGCAGGTCTTGTCTCCTCTTTTGCCCATAGACTGGGTCTTACATCATCAGCTCCCGGGCTGGGAGGCCATCAGACTTGGGTGGAATCCACTGCAGGAATCCACTGAGTCTCCAGCGTGCAGCAGATCAAGGAACTTATCAAGGAACTTCCCACCCCCAAGACAGCAGGAGGCACTTCCTCACAACAAGGATGGGTTTCCCTGGAGGCCCTGAGGACTACAGAGCCCCTAGCCATTTTATATTCCCTATCTGTTGGGTCCAGAGCCTGTGACGTCTGAGTCTGGCCTGGTTAATCGAATTGTCTCTCGCACTGTAATTTTTCTTGACTTTCGGCATACCTTGTAATTTATTGTTGAAAAGATCATGATGAGTCAGTTTGTGGTTCCAGCAGGCTCGGCGCCTGGTGTGAGCTGCGTAGCTCTGGTTTCGCCTGTCTCCTCAGCGGGAGGAGGGAGGTGCTAGATGGCCCGTGGCATCAGGTCTCTGAAGAGTCGATGAAAGTAGCAGGTGTTCACTTGGCCGGAGCCCTTGTGCTGAGGGCTGGAGCGACGGCTTCTGAACACTTTGCACAACCAGGTGAGAATAGTGAGTCCCTCTGAGAGCACCGCTACTGCTGCCGGCCCTGGATCCTGGGGTTCCAGGCTCAGCAGTGATAAAACAGACCTCGGCCGCTCAAGCCACCATCTCCGACATTTTGCTATAGCAGCCCGAACAGCCTAAGGCACCAAGGAAGAGCACATTCTGGGTGCTGAAGCACATTTAAACCTTAGGAAGAGAAAGCTTCCTAACAGGTCCCAGCCCAGGGGAACTGGGAAGAGCCCCATGTGCCCCAGAGTCCCATCTCCACTGACCCCGGGCAGACTGCTTGGCTGGTGATCCCTCTCGGCACCGCCAGGCGGGCCCCAGTGCATACTGTCTTGTGCAAACTTCTTTTTCGACCCCTGTCCCTGCAGACAGGCTCTGGGACCCATGGGGGAAGTGCTGTAATTACAGGATGCAGCAAGGCAGTCGTCAGCCTCCAGAGCACAGCCATCCAGGAAAGAACTTGCTAGAATTCAGCAACCCGGGAAGGCAGGATCCCAGCAGCTAGGAGAGAGTGGGGCTGGGAGTGTGGCCCTGGGACGGACATGAGGACATTAGGGGCTCCCTTGACCTTGGGGGCCCATGCCTGGGGCCCTTTGGGTCTAGGAGGTGATGTGGCCTCCAATGACATTTTGTACTTCTTAGAGTCTACAGGCCCGCGTCCACTGGCCTCAGAGTGAGCAGCAACATCCGGCCACACTGGGGAGGCATTCCCGGCCCCTTTCGCGGGCAGCTGTGCTGTGCTGAGCCGTGGCAGCCGCAGGATTAGCTGCCTGCGCTCATTGAGGTTCCAGGATGTGTTTGGAAGCAGGGTGTCATCCAGGCAGCAGAGAGGACAGCTGGATTTGCTCTGGGGTGGTACAGGGTGCACGCAGGACCGTTGGCTACCAGCTGGCGGAGGCTACATGTCCTTGAATCCTGGCCTGCAGCATGAATGGCCACAAAGAGATGTCCTGGGTGCTGAAAAGGCCATCGAGCCAGCAGGTTCAGGGTGTTCAGAAGGATGAGGAGGACAGGACCACGCTTTCTAGCCTCTTCATTGGGTTGTGGTTCTGTCGTGTAGTCGACCCTTTTAAAGTGTACGATCCAGTGGCTTCTAGTATGGTCCCGGGTTGTGCATCGATCAAAATTAACTGTAGACCATTTCTGTTTCTAAAGCAAGCCCAGTGCCCCTGGCCATGGCTGCCCACCCGCCCCATCTCTGGCCAGAGGCAGTGCAGAGCTCCGGCATCTCCACGAGCTGGCTCATTCAGACACCTCGTGCCAACGAATCGTGTGACAGGTGGCCCTCTCTCACAGCATCGTGTTCTCAAGGCTCTCACGTCGTGATAGTTCTGCAGATTTCCTGGACCCAGGTTCCCTACCAAACGTGATGTGCGAATGTTCTCTGCCATTCTGTCTTTCCACTTTCTCGATAGCATCCTGTGCAGCACAGACGTTTTAAGTTACGGTTCATCTACTTTTTCTTTTGTTGCTTGGGGGTTTTGGGAGCAGCTAAGCACACAACGCCGAGTCCAGGGCTGTGGAGATGACCACCGGCCTTGCCGCTGTGGGTTTTCTAGGGTAGCTCTCACGCAGGTCACCATTTGGCGTACAGTGCTACGTCTCCATCTACCTTCCTCCTTTTGCATGTGGACCCCCAGGGGTCCCCGCACCATTTGTTGAGACTGTTCCTCCTCCACTGAGCGCTGGACACGCTTACTGAAGCCTAATCAGCTGCAGATGTGAGTTTGTGCCTGGCTCTCGGTTCTGCCTGGCTGGTGCGGCTGTCTACCACGCTGTTCTGATGAGTGTCGCTTTCCAAACTGGGAAGTGTGAATCTTCTGCCTTGGCTTTTCTGCTCCCAGGGTGCCTTGGCTCTCTGGGCTTCTTGCATTACTTTATGCACTTTTTTGAGCAGCTTGTCCGTCACTGCAAACGGACAGTTGGGATTCTTACAGTGAGTGCTGTGGATTCAGGGGTGGGCTCGGGAGCGTGGTCAGCTCAGCCATAGTGAGGGTCTGCTTTGTAAATGTGGGATGCCTTTCCATTTTATTTAAGTCTTTCAGAGTTTTCCAGTAGTGTGTTGTAGTTTGCAGAGTGTAAGTTTTGCACTTTTTTGTTAAACGTGCTGTTGTGAATGGAATTGTTTCCTGTTTTCATCTTAGTTTGCTCACTGCTCTTGTATAGACAGCTTGTTTTTGTGCATAGTTTAATCATTTCTGGGGCTCCTTGGGGTTGACCACCTTCTCTGAGGATAGGGGCAGCTGTGCATCTTCCCCTCCTATCATGGCCTCTCCATGCCCAGCAGCCCTGGCTGGTGTCCGTAGCACAGTACCCAGTGGCAGTGGCAGAGCACACACCCTTACCTGGTTCCTGCTCTTTGGGGAAAGCAGTTAGTCTTTTCCCCTTCAGAGAAAACCAGTTGGTTGTGGTCTTGCTGAAGGTGCCCTCCATCAGGTGGAGGAAACAGATCTCATGGTGGGAGCTCTGTGGGCTCTGGCCTAGCCAGCCTAGCGGTGGGGAGAGCTACTGCCCTGAGGGGTGGGCAAGCTGGGCTGGCCCCACTGCAGATCCAGGCATGGGGATTAAACAACAGGGGGAAGAGCTGAGACAGGAAGGGAGAAGAGAGTCTGGGGCAGGGATGTGGGAGGAGGGAGCCGTCAAAGAGATGCAGGTGGTGCAGGGAGGTCGGGAGGGCCCAGCCCCTGGAGGCTGCAGAAGCCTGAGCCAAGCCTGCTGGGCGAGAGCTGTGCACAACTTCTCGACACCAGGTGGCGCTGTGGACCATGCTAGGAGCCCCTCGCCCTGCGCGGGGTGGAAGGCAGGCCCCTGCGTGCTGCCCAGCCTGGGGAGGCTGTGACGGGCCTCAGCATGTAGGGGCCGCGCCTGCTCCTGGCCCTCTCCCTGGCTCTCTCGGTCATCCCCAGGAGGATCTGGGACAGTGGCTGGCAGGATCCTGGGTCAGAAGGCAGCCTGCCGAGCTGCCAGGCCCCGCCCGGCCGCCCAGTCTCTGCAGGGTGGCTGCCCTGCTCCCCTTCCCCACCTTCCTCCTCTCCGTCCACCCTCAGCCACGTGCTGCTCTCCAGGGAAGTGGATGAGCTCACGGCTCCGCCCCGCTTCCAGCTCCTGAGCCCACCCTGAGCCTGCGAGTCGATTGACGGGTGTGCTGCTGTGGTTTGACAGTGTGACGGGGTCTTGTTCGTGGGATCCTGGGCCAGGGGCCCACTCTAGGGTCCCAACAAACCCTGGCTGGCCGCTCGCTCCAAAGACCAAACAGAAAAGGTCACGGGAAAAGCGAGGCAGGGATTTAATCTGCGTGGCCATATTGGGAGGGCAGAGTGAGAGGCAGCCCTGTCCTGCGGCCGCGAGAGGTCTGGCCCGTCTTTCTCTCGGTTCAGGTTCTGCCAGGAGGCTCCAGAGAAGCCCTCCTCTCTTCCTGTCCCCCACCCCCCGGCACGCACGCTCTGTCTCAGGCCAGCCTTGTCCGTGGTGGCACCGAGACACACTCCCTGGTGTGCTTCCCGCCGGCCCTAACATCTGCCTTCCACAAGCACTTGCTTAGCCTCTGTCCCCTCTGGACTGAGACTCCAGAATGGCAGGGCCAAGTCCTCGTTCACAGCCAGGACCCGCTGAAGGCCGTGGGGACGAGAGGTGGCCCTTCTGGTGGAGCAGGGCAGGGGCTGGCGTCGGGGCCCCCAGGGCAGTGTCTTTGGGACATTCCTGCTGGGTACTAAGACCCTGGGACATCCCTGCTGGGTACTAAGACCCGAGAGTGGGCAGACCATCCACTCTCTTCTGAGTTCGTAGACATGGGGTTTGGAACAGAATGGTGGCAGAAGCCGCAGCAGGGCCCAGTGCCCTGCAGGGGTTGGCTCAGCCTCATGTCCCAGGACCTTTAGTGTGTGAGAACAAGCCACCCGTGGGTCGGATTTCAGTTCCTAGTTCTGGAAAAGGGGTTGCCTCTGCAGCAGGTGGACCTCACCCAGCCGGGACCCCCTCAGGCCACACAACGGGAGAGACCAGGCGCTGGCCGGTGACATGCCACGGCACACCAACTCTGGGACCAGCCCTGGCCAGTGCTGCCCTCTCCCTCCATCTGGACACGAGCTGCACCAGGGCTGGGGAGGGTCTGCGTCACTGGGGCCACCGCTGGGACGCCGCCTGGCCACTTGAATGTGTCACCAAGGACATCACTGATCTCCGTCCATAGTGACATCAAAGGCTACAGGAGTGAGAAGTGACCTGATCAGCATTCCTTCTGTCTGTGCCTCAATGCTAAGTCACAGTTAAGATCTTGGTGTCTTTTTTCGCTCATGACTGAACAACGAGAAGGACTGCGCTCTGTTTCCGCAGGACGTTGAGACAGAGGAACAGGACCCAGGCTGTGGGCCTGGGTCCTGCTCAGAGTCCTCCCTCGGGGCTAAGCCCAAGCACGGCTCAGGAAGCAGCAAGGGAGGGTGTGGACGGAGGGGCGGGAAGGCAGGAGGTTGGGGCCAGCTCTGGGCAGAGGCCTGGGGCCCCCAGAGCAGGTGGCCAGTGGAGCTCCAGGGCCCGCCCGGCCAGAGGCCACATCGGCAGAGCTGGAGAGTCCAGCACAACCAGAGAGGGTCTGACCCTGCTGACCTCTCCCTAGCTGACCCTGAGATCGCCCAGCACACCAGGCTTTCAATGGAGGACAAGCACAGGCAGGACGGGAGGGCAAGGCCACGGCGGAACAGTACTGCCAAGTGTCTCCAGGGCCTCTGCACAGAGCTGGTCTCAACCTCCCCCCTCAGCCTCTGCTGGCGGCCCAGGCTCTTGGCTGAGGTTAGAACCTGGTTTTGCTCATTTGGAGTAGGAGTGTATGAGTGTGTGTGTGTGCGCGCGTGCACGCACCCTGTGACGTGTGGCCTCCACAAATCCCCACGTTGGAACGAATCCCCGGGGTGATGGTGTTAGTGGACGGGCCTGGGTGCCACCTGGGGCACCAGGGTGCAGCCCTCCCTAATGGGCCAGCTCCTGCTGACGCCAGACCCAAGAGTGCTGTGCCCTTCCAACCACGCAGGACACACCAGGAAGGCCACGTCTGTGGACCAGGAAATGGGGGCCCCCAGACCCAGGGTCTGCCGGCACCTTGATCCCAGCCCGGAGGGAGGCACTTGTGCTGTTCTGAGGCCCTGTGTGTGCAGCGCTGTCACGGCAGCCTCGAGGAGGAGGACCGCAGAGGCAGCTCCAGCCTGGTCCCAGCGCCAGGAAGGCTTTGTCTACAGAGGGCAGGGTTGCTCTAATCACCACCTTGTAAAAATAATCCTTGTGTAAACAAGGATGGTAAAAAAAAAGGCAGCAGAGCATGAGATACGGGGCGGGTGCTGTGTCCAGAACCCACTGCGGCACAGGAGGCACAGCCTCCGGCTGGGGCTTCTCAGCAAGAGCCGGGCCTGCAGCCTGGGTGCCAGCCCTCAGGCAGGGGGTGCGCCCGTTTTGTCTGCTTGGGCAGTGCGCTGGGGTTTAACCCCTCATGGATGGATCCCAGCACTTAGGGAGGCTGAGACAGGAGGATCGCGAGTTCAAAGCCAGCCTCAGCAAGGGCGAGGCGCTCAGCAACTCAGTGAGACCTGTCTCTACATAAAACACAAAATAGGGCTAGGGATGCGGCTCAGGGGTCGAGTGCCCCTGAGTTCAATCCCTGGTACCAACAAAAACAACCTGCGTGGACGTGTCAGGCTCTCACACAACCACGCTCTTTTAGAGCATCACTGAGACTGCTGGATGATCATTGGTTGCTTCAGAGACCCCCACTCGCTCCTCCAGCCACGAAGAGTCCCCTCGCCTAGGGTCCCCACCCAAGAGCTCTCCAGTACTCCAGTCTCAGACCACAAGGACTCACACCGACTCCATCAAAGGTGCAAAATCAAAGACGGTCCTGATGCACAGCAGGCCAGGCCTGGTGGTGGGTGTTCAGATGGAACCAGCATCAACTGCCACCCACGAGCTGTGACCTTGTGATGTGCGGTCGCATCGTGACATGTTATCAGGAAGAGCTGCTGGCCTCGGCTTTCATGTGACCACTGTTCTCTGCCGGCTTTACCCGGCCCTTGCCTTTCCTCCGTCATCTGCCACGGTCACACTGCTGTGGGGAATCCAGGGTGTGTCCTTTCATGTCAGGCCTAGCAATCCCAACGAACTTGTCATTAGGTTGCGTGGGACTGGCTTTCTGTGATGGCAACAGGAACCGGGGACGGGCGTGCTGCTCCCTCGGGCCTGCGGGCCTGCGGAGGCCCTTCTTCGCCACGGCTCCACATCCTGCAGCCACAGCCACCTGTGGTCACCCACAGTCAGAAAACAGCAAATGGGAAATTCAGCAGTTTGTAAATTTTAAACAGCTTTTATTTTAACATGCTGGCATAATCGCCCTCCCTTATCATTGTGGGTGCCAATCTTTGTGCCTCGCGTATAAATCAACCTTTGCGTGTCCGTGGGGTGCACGGGGTTGGAAGCCATCCAGCTTCAGGCACCCCCGCGGCCTGTGGGCTGCCACTGGTGTCTCCATGCTTCTGGAAACTCGTCTTGCTTGTGTGGCACACAGCCTGTGGCACGGCACTCGCCAGCCCGGCGTGGCCCCTGAGCTCCGAGGCAGGACCATCTCTGCACCCGTGGAACGTCTGCTCTTAGAAAAGTCACGACCTGAATCGCGCTGCTGTTCGTGGCACCTTATCACGCTAACACAGAGGTTTTCCTTCTGCTAAATGATCACAGGTTGGTGCTGGGAATTAGTCAAGCCTGATCACTTGGCTCATGAAACCACGGGACGCACCGGAGAGGCCACTGTGCGCGGGACCCACTGAGGCTGCAGCTCCTGAAGGTGGGAGGCGAGGAGGCTGCTGTGACCTTTCGCAGGTGTTTCAGCCGCAGTTTAGGACCCGGAGGACTAGTGCCACCAGGAGCCACCTCAGCTTGCTGCTGTCACCCTCCCTAATTGTCCTGCTAGTCACAGACGGCTTCAAATCAGAGAGGAAGATGGCCTGGGTGTGGCCGACAGGACTGTGCCGCGAGGGGAGCAGACTGCAGGGGGAGCCCCTCGTGGGAGGGCGTGGGCCTGAGTGACAGTGGCCTTCACAATTCGGAGAAGGGGACCCTCCCTGGAGCGCTGACTTCACTCCTGCAGTTTCTCCAGCACCTTTGCCCCCCCAGGGCTTGGAAAAGATGCTTTCCACCGTCCTCACAAGGAGCCACGGGAGGCGGCCAAGTCCCGGTCCTGGTCTAAGACGGTGTCCAGCAGGACTCAGAGTCCAGCCAGGTGCCTCGGGCCAGTGTCCTCGGTGCTCGTAGCAGGCAAGGTGGGACGGACACACCCGCCCGAGTCTTCTCGGACCTCAGTGCAGGCTCAGGCACCCTGGAGGGCAGCAGCCGGAGCGCAGCTTGCCCTGCGCCCACCACGCTCCTCACGCATCTTGGTGGATGACCGGCCCCCCGGGGGCTGGCCATGCGTGGCCCAGCTTTCATAACACATTCTGCGGGGACTGCAGAGAGCTTTGATCCACGCTGAGTGAAAGATCAAAAACGCGGGGTCCGCCGAACCAGAGGCAGCACGCTCCACACAGCCACGGGGTCTGTATTCATGGTGGGGGTCTGTGCAGGTGGGCGCCCAGGAGGAGGAAGGAGGAAAAGGGCAGAGGGGACGTGGGGCATGGAATTTATAGGCCCCACTGTGAACCATGCTGGGGTATGGATTGGTCACTTCAAAGCTGGCGTGATAGATAAGCCTTCGCGGTTCGCGGTGACCTTTGATGAAGTGACCTGAGCTGCCCCGCTTTGTTCTCTGTGGGGGGAAACCGCTGGGGAACTGCTCGGCTTTAGAGAGGGGAGGGCTGCTCCCACCTACGCTGAGGACCAAAGTCTGGCCGATTTCAGTCATTCTGATGCTGTTATTTGGGGACAGGCCTCTCTCCCCTCTGAAGTTTCCTTACGATCGTTTCTGTTTTTGCTGGTCTCACTTTGCGTCTAGTGACTGAATATCAAAATGCTAGTTTTTGATCACTTAGATTTGCTTTTCCTTTGTGTCTCAAAGAGCGCCTGCTCCCGCGCCTGTGTGCCTGGGGCAGCACTGGAGTGGCTGCACTGTCCTGGTTCTCTGCCCCGGCAGCGATGTGACCAAGGTGAGCAGAAATGTACTTGCTTGAGAGGTTTTATTTTTGTGTTCTGCCGACTACATGGCTTCCGATCTCTACTTCCCAGCACTATGCAAGTTGCTTTGGAACAGGTTAAATATGTAGTTTCCTGCATCAGCGTCAAGCACGTTATTTGGTTTCCTTTTCCTGTTTGAGCTGCTGCTTCCTTGGCGTTGCCCCTCAGGGGGAGGAAACCCCTGGTGGCTTCCATCCCTGTCCTTGTTGTGTCTTTGCGTATGATGTAAGGACGGGTCTTCGTGCTGAGAGTGTGAATGAGCTTCAGGATGCCCGTGTCACTCACCAGGTCCTCATGACGTGGCCGCCACGGTTGATGATTCTCCTCCCAATCTCTTGTCCTAAGGAACGGACAGAGTATTGGGGATGTTCTAGCTGGTATTACCAAGGAGAGGACATTCCCGCCTTGACCAGAGGTGTGGGGCATCTACGAATGAATGAAAAATGTGTCTGCATACACAGCGAGGGCCATGGAGCTGTGCGTCTCCGGGGGTCCGTGAGGCCTTGGGAGCCTGGGGGTACGCTGCCCGCTGTGGCATGGAAGAGCAGGCTTGTGTGTGTGATGGCCACATACTGTTACAGGCGCTGCTTTCTCCTGACTCCCTTTGGTCACTGATTTGTCTGTCTCGTGGTGGCTGGTATTTTGGGAGTTGTGTTGCTGCCCGGGTCCGAGTCCTGTGGTGTGCATGCTGCCTTGCAGGAAAGGCAGGTAAGCCTCTCCCAGGAAGCTCTCAGGGGCTGAGAGTTGGTGTTGTTCATTCTGCGTTGAAGAAGCTGTTCGAGGGCTGGGATTGTAGCTCAGCGGTAGAGCGCTTGCTTCGCATGCGTGAGGCCCTGGGTTCGATCCTCAGCACCACATACAGAGCAATAAAATAAAGACATTGTGTCCATCTACAACTAAAAAAAAATTAAAAAAAAAAAAGAAGCTGTTCGAGCTGCACACGCTGTAGCTACTAGTAAGTGTGAGGCACCGTGTTATTTAATTGTCACAGAAGGAAACTCCTGGCTGAGCTGCTTAGGAAATCTGAGTGTTCTCTCTTGTGTTATTTATTAATCACACCATGAAAAGTGTCGTGATGGAGCTCACGTTCAGACGTCGTGGCTGGATTGTCTGTCTAATGTCTACGTTGCCTGCTAGGATCAGGCTATTCCACTTTTTAAATGAATGTAAGAAACAACTACCACGCGTGTCTTGCGAAGGCAAAGCTCCTTGGACTTTAAAGGAAGCTGGTGTGCTCTCAAGGGACCCCAGACTGGTGACAGCAGATGGCTTGAGGGAAACCTGTTCTCATCCAGTGGCTGGAGAACTGCACTTGGCTTGCAGCAGTTGTTTCGGAATCCGACGTGTCCTTCGGTCTGGATCGTCATCTCTGCCATCACAGCCACCCAGAGCTTACTTCCCGTGTTGCCTGTGCAAAGCCCACAACCTTCAAAACTAATGTCATGGTCCCTTTGGGTGCCACTCTAAAGGAAACTTTCCTTGATGGTGCTCGCTGTCTCTGTTCCGTTTGTAAAAGAACCACGTTAAGATGTCTTGGCTGCTGAAATGACGATGGTTCTGTCTTTCAGGTCTGTCCACCTGCGCTCCACTGTCTTCCTAAGGGGACACTCTGGGTTCAAACGCAGGACTGTTAGGAGAGAACCTTTGAAATGTGATGATATTTAAATAGACTTTTGAAATCCAGCAGGGTGAGAGCAGGAAGCTGGGGTTGTTCCTATGGGAGGACTGGCGGCAGCAGGTTCACTGTTGTTTAAACCCAGGTCCACGTACAGCGTTTGGTCTTCAAATGGGCTAAACATTAGGTCTGTGCAGGGATTGTTTTGAAAATTAATAAAAGATAAGAGAGTGGGCTGGGGCTGGGGCTGGGGCTGGGGCTCGGTGGTGGAGCACTTGACTGGCACGCATGAGGCACTGGGTTCGATCCTCAGCACCACATAAAAATAAAGATATTGTGAAAACAAATAAATAAAGGTAGAGATATGCCAGCCCTCAGACGAGCTTTCTGGACAGTACTCCTTTATTTATTTGTTTATTTTTGGGTTCCAGGGATTGAACTCAGGGGCACTCGACCACTGAGCCACATCCCCAGCCCTATTTTGTGTTTTATGTAGAGACAGGGTCTCACTGAGTTGCTTAGTGCCTCGCCACTGCTGAGGCTGGCTTTGAACTCGCAATCCTCCTGTCTCAGCCTCCCTAAGTGCTGGGATTACAGGCGTGGCCTCCGCACCTGGACCCTCTTCCTACTCTAATACTGCATCGTATATTTCAAGCTTCTTGTACTTGAAAATAAGTACAAGAAATAATACAATAAGATAATCCTACAGATACGGTTTCGCTTGACTGACTTCTGTAATCACAGAAGTGATTCATGACAACTGCTTTTGGAATAATAGAATAATAACAGGAAGTCTTGCAGAAAGTTGGCCTTGCATATATCTTACTTAGAATGCAGATTTTCTTTTTCTTTTTCTTTTTTTGTGGTGCGGGGAATTGAACCCAGGGCCTTGTGCATGTGAGGTAGGCAGTCTACCGACTCTATGTCAGCCCCAGATTTGATAAAGTGTGTACATTCATTAAAAAACCCACTACGACTGCGATTTCATTTTGGAACACTCATTTCTAGTCATGTGTAACGAACGGTCCTTCCCAACTTAGTTCCGGCTTCTACTGAGTGTGGCTATAGGTCAGGGTCACCCCAACCACACACACCCCTTCCTGCACAGATGCAAACCCATGCTATGTGCAAGGGCCTTGGAGAGCAGGAGGGACTAGAGTCAGAGTCAGAGGCCTGAGCAGGCGCCTTGGCCTCCGGGGCATGGGGCAGGAGCCGCAGTCGGCCTCCTTCCCTCTGAGTGTGGCCATCAGGGTGCCCCAAGGAGGGTCAGTGCTCCGGAACAGGGTGCTGGTCCCACAGTCCACACACAGGTCCGTTTGAGGAAAGCATTCTGTACTGAAGGGGTCCTGGGGTCCCACAGCTGTCTGCGCCGCACAGTACGTAAAACAGCGCACTTCTCTCCGAGGACGATTCCGCAAACCTTCCTCCTTCTCCTTCTGGCACCTGACCCCAGGGTGCTCTCCATCACGCTCCTTCCCAGCCCTTTTTATGTCTGATTTAGAGACGGCCTCACGGAGTCGCTCAGGCCTCGTCAAACCTCCTTTCTGAACAGACTCCCCGAGGGGTCACGGTGGATGAAACACCCACACCTGCCTGCTGAGGCTGAGCGAGGACGTCCCTGCTGTGTCCTCCAGGCCTTCCTGTCCAGGGAGGTGCAACGGTTGATTCAGCGCCACCCGGCACACCGCGGGCTTGGGGGCCTTGGGAACCTGGACGGCCGTACGCCCTCCGCCACCCAAGCCCGTGCCCGCTGGTCTCCAGGGGGGTCCAGTCGCAACACTGGCTCTGCCACGTGTCTCACAGCGCGTGTGGCCAATGCCAGGACCTGCCGCCATGGAGACCCGCGATGGGGGACACGCCCCATGTTCCTGCAGGGGCCCCAGGGACACGAACAAGCACTGGCAGGAAGAAGTCAGCGAGGGACACTGGGACACTGGGCTGCTGGAGGGCGTCCCAGGTGGACTCTGTCCAGTGGCACAAGACCGGGTGGGCACCTCGCACAGGCCTTTCCCCACAGGAGGGGCAGGGGCACAGAGAGCCCTTGGAGCCCGGGGTCGGCCTCGCGACACCCGAGGCCCGAGGCCCGAGGGGCCTGCTCCCGGGAAGGCAGGTGGGCAGGGGCGGCCGGGAGCAGCTCTGAGCAGAGCAGAACGGCCCAGCAAAAAATGCCAAGTGTGAGAAGTCCCAAGGTGGGCTCAGGACACGGGCAGGCTGGTGGCCGATGTTCACAGACCCAAAGCAAAACCTTCCCTTTCCCCTTGTTCTATTTTGGAGAATCTTCCTCAGTTGTAGGTGGACACAGTACCTTTATCTTACTTGTGCTGAGGATCCAGCCACACTCGTGCGTGCTCCACCCGAGCCCCAGCCCCAGCCCACACCAAGCCTTCCCTCTTACTCCCGTGAGGGCGCCCGGGCCGAGGGGGGAGCACGGTGCCAGAGAGGGGCCTGTGCGGCAGGTGCCGGGAGGCCCAGGGGAGGTCTAGACCTGCCTCCCATCAGCCACCAGGCGCAGGGGCTGAGCACACAGGAAGGGCACATGGGGAGGTTCCACTCTGCCTTGCAAAAACACAGATGTCTGGGCTTCTCTAAGCAGCCCGAGGGCTGCAGGGTCAGCCAGGCCTCAGGAAGCTCTGGGTCACCCTTGGAGTCTGTCTGCAAGACAAGTCCTGTGGCTGGCGAGTCTGCGACAGCCTTCTGGGCAATCTGTACCTCAGAGTAGAATGCAGAATGCACACAGGTTTGCAAGAAAAGCCACAAAACCACAGAAATACTGTGCTACCCTGTGGTGCCTGGGCTGGAGCCCAGAGCCCAGAGGCGGAAGGGGCCCTGCAAGGAGCCATGACCAGCCCCTGCCCCCTGCACGAGAAGGGCAGAGGGACAGACTGACAGGCATGGCTGCCTGGCAGTGCGGCAGTGCAGGGGAGGACAGGGGAGGCAGCTGGGCACAGGGGAGAGGTGGAGGCCAGGGGCCACCTGTGGCAACAGGGCCAGGGAGCGCAGGCCTGCTGACCCCAGAGGCCAGGCAAGAAGTCAGGGCAAGCCAGGCCCTCGAGAGCACCACAGCACCCACTGCTTCTCTAGAAGGTTCTGCCTGGGGCCAAGCAGCCTGTGGGGAGGGCACCCTGATGCTCATCTCTCCTGCTGCAGCCTCGGGGGTCCCTGCTGGGAGCGGCCCCCAGCCAGAAAGGTTCAGGGAGTCTCAGACTCATTTCCTTAAAACAAATAACCAAGCACCGCGAAGAACCCAGCCACCGGCCCCTCAGAAGCTTTTATTCTTTCCCTTCCTCTTCTGGCCACCACATTGCTGGTACACTCGACCTGGTGGGCACTCAAACACCTTTTTAAAAAATGTTTTTAATAAGGAAATTTTAACACTGGGAGGTTTCATTTCAGAAAATGCGACTGTTCTTGAAAAGGTACATCCCCCAGGCGCCGGGGAACAGGTTCTGCCCTAGTTTTCATGGGCCGCCTCAGACAGCAGACACCTTACAGGACCTAAGTGCCCAGAAGGGCAGGACGAGCATCCTCAGGAGGGCCAAGAGTCCTGGTGACTGCCGCGACGACTGTGGCCTCCGCGGGCCCTGGGCACCGCACAGTGGTCGGCGGCAGGGCCTCCAGGCTGCGGTGGCTCGGTGTCCAGCACACCCTCCTGGGAGCCCCCTCGGCCGTGCCACCAGCAGTGGAGGTCAGGTGGTCAGCGGAGTCTTCGAGGAGCCAGCCCTCCTGGCACTGCAGTGCCTGGCACCCACGTGCCACCTGCACAGCAGAGCTTTTACAGATTAAGTTACTTCCTTAAAAATCCAGTATAACATTATTCCATACAATTCTCTTTCAAAAGTCTTTCCATTCTTGAACTTAGAAAATGTTGTGCAAAAACAAACACTGACTTCAAATAAATAGGAAAAAGGTTGGAAGAGCTGGATGTCTTTTGTCTTTTAAATTAAGGTTAAAAATACCAACTGCTCTGCTAAGTATCTGCAGGAAGACTGGGAACTCACGAAGGCCACTGGACACAGCCCTCAGGGTCGCGGCTGCCCTTCCTGGCGAGGTCTGGGTGTTCAGAATTCACAGTGGATGCCCCCGGTGAGGTCCTTCACCACGCCCCCCTTGACCAGCCGCAGCAGGAGGCTGGTCTCCGTGGTCACGTTGTGCATGGTCTGCGAGTTCATGGCCGCCATGCACTGGCTGTCAAAGTAGTGTAGGGGCGTCCGGGGGCGGCTGAGGTCGTACCCAAAACCTGCCAGGCTGACTTCGTCGCACAGATGTGTGGCCAAGACCACGGCCACAGCACCCATCGTGGGGACATTCTGGAAAAGAGCAAAGTTCTTTCACATCTCAGCACTGCTTACTGCCTGTGGGGCTCTACGGGCCGCAGGGTCAGACCGCACAGCACGTCACCTGCCCAGACCTGGACAGCGCAGCTCTCCACAGAGCTCAGGGGTCCCACTCCCAAAGGTGGCCTGTGGTACGAGCTGCAAGTTCCTTCCCAGGCTCCGCCATTGCTGGAGCCTGAACCCCAGGGCAGGCCCACCTCCTTCCCCGTGGCAAATGTCCACAGGCTCCAAGGACCTGCCTGTCCCTCCCAGGGCCTGGCTTCTGCCCAGACCCTCTGGCAGGGCAGGCTCTCCCTGCAAATGGCACATGACGGCCTCAGTTCTCGTTTATCCCACTACCTACATCCCCCTCGAGGCCGCCTCCTTGCCAGCCTAAGCCAGTTTCTTCCCAGCCTGTTTATACCAGCACCATTCTAAACCCTGAATCAAGGGCTTCCTGTTTGTTCCTTTTAAAGTGGACCCTCCCGACGTGGCCTAGTGTGCCCAGGGTCCAGGCCGCTCTGGACCTCCCTGCAGGTATGGCGCATGCCGCCTGGAGGGCGTGACCCTGGCATTGTGCTTCCAGTCCCCATCCCGGTCCTCCACCCTGGTCTCAGGTGAAGACAGAGGACAGGACCAGGGAGAGCCCTGTGGCTGGCATCCATCACAGGTGAGTGTCCCTCCTGACATGCCGGGACCAGAACTGTTGCGGGTACTTGTGGATCTTGGGACATTTGCGTGTACGTGAGCCGTCCTCACTGGCTGGACTCTGCCCGAGTGTCGGGTTAGCAAGCTTTCAGGCTCTGGATTCCAGACGGGAGGTGCGGCCCACTATGCCCTGGTGTGCGGCTCTCGTGTGCAGATGGGCTCCCTCCTCACTCACCACGGCTGGGCCTGTGGCTTCCATAAACAGCTCTGTGAATGGGAACGGGCTCCCTCCAGTGCACACTCATGTAGGCGGCGTCAGGGGACACGGGGACCCTCATCATGCACTAGAAACTGCCTCCTGCCTGTGGTGCTTCAGCTCCTCCTAAGGCCCCCTCAGGGTTCTGCAGGGAGCCGGGCGCGGGGCCACACCTGTCATCCAGCACTTTGGGAGGCTGAGACAGGAGGATCGCGAGTTCAAAGCCAGCCTCAGCAATGGCGAGGCGCTAAGCAACTCAGTGAGACCCTGTCTCTACATAAAACACAAAATAGGGCTGGGTTTTTGGCTCAGTGGTCGAGTGCCCCTGAGTTCAATCCCCAGTACCAAAAAAAAAAAAAAAAGGAGTCACGCAGGAACCCCACAGCCAGCCTGCGTGTTTGCAAATGGAAACAGAGGAGTGAGGATACAGGGCGCCCTCCTGCTCGGCAGCCCTGGGGTGAGGACGGCACTGCTAACCCTCCTCCAGGATGGCTTATTCTACCTCCGTCCCACAAAGACCTTATCAACTTCTCAGTCTCTGTTCAGAAGGGGGACAGGAAGGCCAGGTGGCCCCCGCGTGCTTCTGTTTGTGCTGGTGACGCTGCATACTTGCCGAGCATTCTGCGCTCACTCTGATTTCTCCTTCGGTGGAGCGCCTGCTCGTGGGCTTTGCCCACTGTCCTCTGGCTCACCCTCTTCTCGTGGATTTCTCAGGAGCTCTGAGGTTTGGGGAATGTTTATTACACCTGTGCTAAACTTTTTCTTTAAGAACGGTTTCCATGCCAACGTTCACAGTTGTACACAGTCGAGCGACTTGGACCACAGGCTGCTCTCGGGCCCACAAGGAGCGCGGCTTGGGGCTGATTCCCCATCACCGAAGTGACCTGAGCGGTTCCCCACATTCAACGGAGAGAACTTGTCTGACCAGTGAAGTGCATTCCAGGGTTCTGCAGCTACATAGAGCCCTGGAGCAAGAGCCGGCCCTCACCTCAGGGACACTGAGACCATGCCAAGGGGCAGCCCCCCACCAGGAGGCGCCAGAAGCGGAGCGCACACACCGTGCCTAGGCTTACGGCGGAGCCTGTGGGAACTGTGAGCGCGTCTCCCCGTGAGTGTGGACAACACTTGCCTAAGCAGCGACAAACGTACCTTGTCTTGGCCCCAGAACCTGGACTGAGGCTCTGCGTACTGCAGGATGTCGAAGGCCGTCTCCTTGATGATGACTGGATTCAGAATCCTGAAATGTCTCGGCTGCAGAGGGATCTTTTCTGCTACTTGCTTCCAAAAGAAGAGTCGCAACCAAAATGGCTAAGGAAAGAAAGTGAGCCCTCATCAGGAACCAGGTCAGGTCACCCCGCCTGCAGAGGGGAGCAGACGCCAGGCCTGGACCCACCGGCCTGTGCCACGTGCTGCAGGTGGTGCCTGAAGGTCCATGGAAGTCCATGGTTCTCCACTCAGAACCAGCCGGGAGGAGCCAGGCACAAAGGTGCGCCGGACAGGCAGCAACGCTGGGTCAGGAAGCCTCCCGGGACCTGCAGCCATCACCGCGCCCAGGGAGGGCCGAGGGGGCAAGGCCATGGGGCAGTCTCAGTGCTGAGCACCCCACCAGGCGGGGTCCCAGGGTCCTCTGTCCCCCAGCTGTATTTCCCAGCCATGGAGTTGCCTAGAAACTGCCTGCAAGCCCCTCCTCTGGCTTCAGTTTCCCACTGGACCTGCTACCCAACAGAAACCAGAGGACAGGTAGCCCACATAGAGTCATCAGGGAGACACGTTCTCCACACAGCTTACGTCAAAGTCCGCCGTGTCCCATGAGTTTGGCCGATGGCTAAGCTGTGCGTGGCGTCACAGTCAGCAGTCAGGCCCTGAAATTCACGTCAGTGTAGTGCATGGAACTACGAGGTACGGTGACCGACAACTGTAAAGGCCCACAAAGGCCAGCACCCTGAGGACCGTCGCCCCCACGTCTGCCCCTGGGAACATGTGGATTTGCTCCAGCAGGGGCCACTGACTAAAGCATTTTGGAGAATGTCATCGAGATTCTGTGCCCACTCTGGAATATCTTCAGTAACGGCTCACAGCAGTCCACGGGAACCCCACTCGAACTGACCAAAGGCCCCAGTCCAAGCGTGCGGGGGAGGGGCGACCAGCCTCGGCCCCTGGGCAGCGCCACGGTCTACAGGCAGGCTGTGCAGGAGTGGCAGGGTCCTCCAGGGAGGGCTGTCACTAGGAAGTCAACACAAGAGTGCAAGAGTACGGGTTCCACTGTACGAGCTGCCTCCCGCCGAGCTTGCTGGTGCTTACCAGGGTTTCATTCTTTGCCATCGCTTGAAGCCAGTTGAAATCAACACTCTTAAATAAAACAGCAACAAACAGGTCGGTGGCATGATATTCAGCATCCGACAGGGGTGCGCCCTCTGGGTACGTCATCCGTATGGTCGTTTTATTTCCAACATGCTCGGAATACCCCTCGATGGGCGCGTTGTTCAACCTATTCAAACAAAAAAGAAGGCACTGACGGAGTGAGCCGCAACACCAGGCCACATCCTCCCACCTGCCTAGGACCGCACGCAGCGGGGTGGCCGTCCTGCCGGGCGCCTTGGCTGGTTTGATGAACATGGCTTCATTGACAACAGCGCACCCAGACCTGACCCCCGGACGTCCAGCGACGCATCCCAGCCCGTACCTAAGCCCATCCAAATACTCTGTTCCCCTCTGGGCTCCTCTGGGTGCCTGTGAGGTGCCCTTGAAAGATTCCCACTGTGCTCAGAACATTCATGGTTCTTGCTGGAATTTAAAAAAGGAAGCCCAAGGGAAATCCCCCAGGCCAGTGCGAGGCAGGCACAAACCCACCTGCCGTGGCCAGGACGGGGGCTCAGGCGGGGCTCCTGCACTTCTTGGGGCTCCTGAACTTCTCAGGCCTCTCCCAGGGTGCTGTTCCCAGGAGGTTCTAAGAAGCCTCTGGAAGCAGAGCCGCAAGCAGCTATGCTGTTTTGAAATCTCAAAAAACCTGTTTCTCCCTGTGTGTCAGTCACACCTGCATCTGACCTTTCTCCTGTCCTGCAGCCACTTCCACGTCCAGAACACCTGACCCCAGGGTGTTGGAACATGTCAACTCCGGCATGCCAAGACCCTGGGCTGGCAGTCCTCTGTCTTGCTCTTACTTTCTTCTTTATAAAATAAAGGTCATTTGGGTCATGGGGACAGCCACACGTCTTGGAACCCACCACCTTGCTTTAAAGAAAGTCTCCAAGGAGACGAGGGCAGTTGGACGAGGCAGCGCCTGGACAAGACAGCAGGACCTTCCACAGGAGTGAGGACCGAAAGCAGTCCAGGTGCCCCCGCGGGACCACTGAGCCCTACAACACCCTGGGTAAAGACCTCAGAAACGACCCATGACATCAAGTCGGGACACACCACACAAAACCACAAACCCCTCGGAACCCATGGGCAGATCGAGTGGGGAGCAGCGCTCTGACCGCCCTGTTCTGCTGCTGGCTGTGGTTTCTCCCTCTGTCTTTTTCTAAATTTTAATAATGAACATAGTTATTTGTATAACTGAAAAGCACATTTGTCTGTCTGTGGTGCTAGGGATGGAACCCAGGCCTCCAACACGGTGGGCAGGCACGCTACCACTGAGCTGCACACCTTTAAACCGTGAGCCAGACTCCCTGGCCTGCTTCTCCCTGCAGGACCCACCTGCCAGCTCTGGCCCCGCCTCCCCAGCCCCACACTGCCCTGAAGCCAGGGTCCCCACCCTGCACTGGCCTCTGGGCCTCTGTTCACCTGAATCTGCCCCTCCTTTCCAAACACCTCCCCGCCCCAGGTCCCTGGGATCGGGAACCTGGAGCTCCCGCCCCTTCCCGAGCCGTGGCCTGCACCCTAGGGGAGGCTCTGGAAAGCCAGGTACCTTATCACCACATCAAACTGGTTCAGGGCGGGGCCCAGCCCCAGGCCGTGCAGGATCCCTCCGCTGCCCACGACCACGCAGCGCAGGCAGGCCTTGGCGGTCAAGTGTGCGGGAAGGCCGTGCTCGGGCAGCGTCTCCAGGAGGCTCTGGACCTTGCCGGAGAATGTGCGGAACCCAAAAGGAGGGCTGTACTGGTACTCGGCTCCGCCGGCGTCGGGGGCCTTCTGCACGAAGGGCGCCAGGTCCGCACTGTAGCGGTGCTTGAACAGCAGCGCCATTGCCGTCCTGGCGAACGCAGGCCGACACTGGCCCTGCAGGACTTGCTGCGCGTAGTGCTGAGCTCTCTGCAAGGGAAGCAGAGGACCTGAGCTACCGAGGGCCGCTGCTCAGGGAGGGCACCTCCCGAGGGTGGCGAGGGGCATACTGCACCGTGCCCTGCAGCTATAAGGGCCCCGCCTCCTGTCCCTGGCCTAGGGAGAGGGCACCAGGAAGGCCCGCAGTCTGATGGAGGACAGGGGAAGTGCAGCAGCCCGTGGAGAAGGGCGACACACGGGACTCCTCTCCGTGACCTGCCTAGGCACACACAAAGTGACCGGTGCCTAGCGGGGAAAGGCAGCTGGCTAATGGGGCAGAGGGCTGTTCTGGCAGGACCAAGAGCTAGAGAGCTGCTTGGCCCCGGGGTGACCGTGCCGAGGCTGCTGAACTGCACGTTTAAAAGGGTCAGGAGGGCAGGAAGGTTTTCATTCTACCAGTTTTTAAAAAGGCTCCATTTTTCAGGTTCCCACCTAGCAGGATAAGAAAAGGGCTTCTTCAGCAGCTGGGTAACAAGCTGGGCACACCCCCCGCCCCGGGTGGCCTGTTACGAGCACGGGTCAGGAGCAGCTGTGACCTGGGCATGCTGGCCCTTTTGCCCCTTCTGCTCCCGCATGGCCTCCCCGGGGGGTTTTGGGGTCTTTTCAACTGTCCATGTGGTTTGAGGACTCTCACTGCAGCGGAGTTCCAGATGCTAACCGGCGTCACAGCTCAGGTGTGCGGTGCCCCAGGGCTCCCTGCTGGAGGCCCACTGCACGCAGCCCGTTCAGAGGCAGGACTGGTGGGAAGCGCCAGGAGCCCGAGGGCTCTGGACTGGCCGAGGGACTGCCCACAGGTGGTGCTGGGAAGGGGTCACTGGGACGTGCCCTGAATCTTGTCCCTGGCCCTGCCCTCTTGCTCCCTCTGCTTCCCAGCCACCAGGCTGCTCCCCCAATCTGCCAGGCTGTGCCTGCTCTGCACCCGGAGCCACGGCGCCAGGCGACCACGGACTGAGAACTCTGAAACTGTGACCCGGAACCAATCTTTCCTCCTTTGTTTTTCTGAGGTATTTTGACACAGCTAGCTATATTTTCCTCACAGAGTTGTTACTTATTATCTAATTTTTGTAAAATACACTTTTTAGAAAAATCTACCCTATTGCAGAAGAAACATCTTAAAAAACGTAGCTTCAAAGTTCTTCTTGCCTGTGAGGAGCATACTTCTACATCTGAGGCTCTGCCCGGGTTAGAGCAGGTGTCCCTGGAGCCTCAGAGGCGATTCTGCAGACGCTGTGCGTACTCACGGCTGCGGCTCACCCTCACAACCCTGGCGGCATCTTGCAAGGTGGTCACTGGTATCTCCCACCGTGGGAGCAGGGTGGCATGGGCAGCCAGGTCTGTGCCGACCGGGACCGGCCACTCCCAGCTCCTGGAACAGCAGCCTGCCCGCAGAAACAGCACACGGCACTCCCCGGACGGGCAGGCTGTGTGTGGACTGGGGCTTCATGAGGAACCTGCCAGGACACCAGCAAGGCAGCGCCACGGCCCTGCACCCGGAACAGAGCGGTGCGCCCTGGCCCAGCCTGCCAAGGAGGGAAGGCCTTGCACCCAGCGGGCCCCCAAAGCTCATGCCAACAGTGGGGCCACCATACTGTATACACTCATCTCTAGACTCCAGGTCTGAAGGTCGTAAACAGCAAATTTTAGAAACCAAAGTCCTAAATCTTCCGTCAGAATGACATCTCAGGCATCTGGCGTTGCAAATCTCCCAGGGCAGAGGGAACATCCAGGAAGTGCCAGAAGAGACCCTGAGAAGCTTCCCCCCAGCCTGGGGTGGAAAGAGAGGTCGCAGACAAGACGGAAGCGTGTGCACAGCTCTGCAGACTGCAGAGGCTCCTCCAGAAGATTCACTGGAAGGGAGTGAGACCTCATTCCATTCCCATTCTGGGAAAGAGTTCAAATCAGGCTTCAAGTCACACTTTCAAGGCTGTGAGCAGAGTGCAAGGCCCAGTGGTCACCTCTGGTCGCAGCCTGCCTGGGCCTGGCTCAGGCTGGTGCAGGAAGTAAGCCCTGAGCTAGGTGCCTCCTGGACGCCATGGACAGGCAGGACACCCCGTCCGTTCCTCCTTTCATTCCAACTCAACTCAACGTGCAAGGAGCTGGGGAAGTGCCAGGACAGTTCCTCCTACTTGGACTCCACTTGGGCTCTGCCCTCTTCTTTGCCTGCCTCGGGCCCAGCGCAGGGGAGATGCCTAGAAGAGACACCCTCCAGGAGCTGAGGTGAGAAGCAGGGTTTTGACACCAACGGCTCCAGCCAGCAACGGGGCCCCAGGTGGGAGCAGCTGGTGCAGGGTCTGGGGGCGCCGGGTTGAGAACTGGGGGTGCCCGTGCGGGGCACACGCCACCTGTCCATTCCCTCCCCACCGTCTTCCAGCTGCCCCCGATTAAAACCAAGCAGACGCCCGGCACCGAGCTGCCGACGCCGGGCAGCCCGCCGGGAAAGCGGCAGTTCCTCAGCCACGCGGCCGCGCCCTCTCCACTCCACAAGGTCCACGATCGCCCTTCTCAGGAGCACGGGCGCGGCCTGCTCGCTGGTGAGACGCGAGGCCTTCTGCGGCTGCGTTGCCAAAGTGCTCAGCGAGGGCGGAGCCGCAGGCGAGGGCGGCAGGTCTGAGCCGGCCACACAGGGGCCACCTCCGCCAGGCCCTGGGCCTGGGGCCTGGGCTGTCCCGGACTAGCCCTTTCCCACCTGGAACTCAGCCTCAGGGCAGCGCCCCCACACCTGCCCGCCTGGCAGGGGCGCTGGGGCTCCCGACTGCGAGCCTCGCTGAGCCTCGCGCAGTCTCCAGGCTCAGAACAACGCGACCTCCACCACCCGGCCAGGGGGGGAGGGCAGGAGGGCGCGGAGGGGCCCTGGGCGGGGCGCACGCCCGATCGGAACAGACAGTGGGAGGTTAAGAGCACCGCAGTGACAACCGGCCGCTGCCCGGCCGGGCGAGCTGACCGACCATGAAGGGTCAGAGACCCATGTGAGCGAAGCACGCGTCCCCGCGAACAGCGGCCGGGCCAGCCCTGTCTCTCCAGAGCGCCTGCTTTAAGGGCGAGCATCCTACTGCTCACCTGCGGCATCACCAGCGCTTGAGGAAACCAGCGCTGGACGTGGGGGACGGTTCCTGAGCCACGGGGCTGGCCGTGTTGTGTTGGTCCCGGGCCGGACGCGGGGGGAGGCTCCCACTTTCTCACCTCCCAGACCTGCCAGGGCGGTCTGCAGCACAGGGAGGGAAGCTGGGCACGGGGGCTGGTGCTGTGGTTCACTGTGACCCCGGAGGCAAGGGCACAGCGTCAGAGAAGACCACGGGAGGAACTGGAGACGGCCATGATCAACTGCAGTGGGCAACAGGCGTTCCTGGGGGATCTGTGGTCTGTAGCCATGGAGAGGACAGCGGGCCACGTCCAAACTGCTCCACAGCCCAGCCCACACCTACATCCACATAGATGTGCCCGACTCTCCTCAGACACCTTTAGAGTGCAAGCGCATACCTGTCCAGTGTGTCCAAGCGTCCCGGGGGCTGCCGCTGGTCTTGCTAACAAGGTGCACATCGAGGGACATTATTTTTCTAATTAATTATTTTCAGTTGCATTTCTTTTAATAAAGCACACTGAATATTTTTCATTATAATCAACAGCAACATATCACATCTTAGTAACTGAGAAAGAGAAGAGACCAGATTACATATGCACACCAGCTACCTGAGAGATGAACCCCTTTTTTGGACTAAAGTTGTTATTCATTGTTTACTGATTAATTACATGGAGGGATTTTCCCTCTTCTGTCTTGTTTTACAGTTCTTCTAACACTATAGGGAAGATGACAAGTAGGTAGGGACTTTTTTTCATTTGTATCTGTAGATGCATGAAAAATAGACTCAGTGGTTTGAGAACTGGAGGGACAATGAGATTTCCAAGTGACCTGGGAAAGTTTGTCCGGGAAAAATTTACTCAGGTAGATTATGAGAAACACATATTAAAATGTGTGAATTAAGTTAGCAGAAATGTAAACAGAACAAAGCTAAATATAAGGAACACATTGTGAAAAAAGAAAACCACTAGCCGGGCGCGGTGGCTCAAGCCTGTAATCCCAGCACTTAGGGAGGCTGAGACAGGAGGATCACTAGTTCAAAGCCAGCCTCAGCAATGGCAAGGTGCTAAGCAACTCAGTGAGACCCTGTCTCTACATAAAACACAAAATAGGGCTGGGGAGGTGGCTCAGTGGTCGAGTGCCCCTGAGCTCAATCCCCAGTACCAAAAAAAAAAGAAAAAAGAAAACCACTGAAGTTGGATTTCATTTAGAGAAAATCTGCCAGTCCATTCAACGTGAGCCTCGGGCCTAGGATTCTATGGGAAATACGAAACATAGCAGATTCTTGGGTCTACTTCTCTGAGGAGTCCCTGCAAGTCAACGCGTCAGTCTCTCTCTCCCTCCCTCACTCGGCAACACTAGGGTCGGTGAGACACAAACCTAGCACCTTACCTTAGGATTCCAATGAACTGTTTCAGAACCAACAATCGTTAGAAATGGAGCAGAAAAGTGTCTTTCCTAAGAAACCATATGATAAACCAACCTTCAGACAATATGACAATACAAATCATTCTACCATCTTATTCCAAAACTCTCAAACCATAAATGCAATTTAAAGTGGATCTGGGCAACGGCATTACTAGATATTTAGGAGGAGCAAGGACATACGGATTTTGGAGAAATCCACCTATAATCTATTCCAATCACAGGACACTGTAAAATAGAAACGCATGTCCCACAGCTTTTGGGGCTCCCTCTCCCACAGCCGTAGCACAGCCCACTACCCGTGTACCTAGCCATGGCTAGGAGACGTGGCCCGTCCAGCAGGGCCACAGGTGCTGCTCGTGGTGCAGGATGTTGAGGGTTAGGACACATTCCCAGGCTCCACCCTGGCCCCAGGTCCTCTTCTGCCCACTCGACCACATGATCCCACACTGAACTCGTACTTCCCATCCTGGGTACTGAGATGGCTGTGTTCACATGTCCACGGTGTACAGCCAGACAATCAGGGAGCCGAGGGGTCAGCTTCTGAGGGCTTCCCTACTGACCCAGCTGATGGACAGCTCCTGTCCTGCCCTGGGTCCCTGGTGATGGGCAGCTCTTGCTGCGCCTCTCCCCTACACACAGGCCCATGCTCTGCACAACCAGAAGGAAGCAAGACATCCGGTCAGGACCCTGCTGGACAGTTGGGCATTGTGACCAGGTCAAAAATGTGAACAATCTACTTTAATACACAGCCTCGGGCAGCAGAGTGAGTGACGTCCAATCACACCTCACAGTATATGGCCTTCAGCCGTCACACTTGCATAACCACCCTGCATCCTTTTTCCAAAAGAAAAAAGAAAAAAAAAAAGGAAAGAGCTGGGCTGGGCTCAGTGGTGAACGTTTGCCTAGCGCGTATGAGCACTGGGTTCCATCCCCAGCTCCACATAAAAGTAAATAAATAAAGGTATCACATCAAAAAAAAAGTTTTAAAAAAAGGCAAGAAAATGTTCTCTTTTCTTTCTGTATTACTTGAAGTCTTAGTGTTACTATTATTGTTTTTGTACCAGGGATTGAACTCGGGGGAACTGACCACTGAGCCACACCCCCAGCCCTATTCTGTGTTTTATGTAGAGACAGGGTCTCACTGAGTTGCTTAGCACCTCGCCATTGCTGAGGCTGGCTTTGCACTCGCGATCCTCCTGTCTCAGCCTCCCTGAGTGCTGGGATTATAGGCATGGCCACCGCCCAGCTAGCGTTACTTTTTAATTGGAGAAAGTAAAGCTTTGGGGACCTTTCAGCACTAGGCTGACCTGATGGGTGGTGGGCCTGCTGGGCTCCCTCATGTGACTCCCACCAGCAGGCTGGGGACAGGGAGACTGCCCGCCCACAGCCAAGGCAGGGCACTGCCCCTGTGAGGGCTGTGACTGGTTCAGCTGTGAACGTGGGTCTGGAAACGTCTGCAGAGGGGGTGCTCAGCCCAGAGACTGGCCCAGCAGGCGCAAGGCCTGGCTCCGCCTCGGCCACAGCTGGAAACTGGCCACAAGGGCTGACAAAAGGACCTCTGTCCTCCCACCAGGGAGCCGGGAGGAGGCCCTTCTCCAGAGACTGCTGACGGCTGGACAGAAGTCCCCTCCGCAGGACAGCGAGCCCAGCAGCACTGCTTAGCGCATCCGGCATGGAACTCGCCTCCCACCACAGCTCTGTGCAACCTGGAGGGCAAGGCCACCGGGCCATCCTGTAGCTCAGGATGGCCACTCTCCCTCCGGGGTCTAGCACGCAGGGACATATTCACTAACAACACTGCCTGGAAGGTGAGCACCATGCCAAGAAGCTGAGACGCCATGAGGGACAGATGCTGGGGCTGAGGTTTGAAGAGGCTTCCAGAACACGATAGGACACACAGGAAGCTCCCGGCAGGGCCCCTGAGCCGGGCCTTGGTGTAACAGGGGTGGCAGGACAAAGGTCGGGAGGGCCCCAGGCGGAGGGCCTAGAAGGGCAGCAGCGGCACAGGAAGGGCCTGGACCAACAGAGCGGGGGAAGGACACAGCCCGGCCTCCTGCAGCCAGAAGCCCACTCGGACCAGACACAGAGCGAGCTGGAGCTGCAAACCCCGCAGGAGGGTGCAGGGCAGGGCTGGGCCCTTGGGCAGAACACCAAAGCACAAGAGGCCACAGCACAGGTCAGCGGCCGCCGTCAATCAGACTGTGCTGAGAGCCATCAGGAAGGGAGGCACCCGTCAATCATGCACCCGACACGGGGCTGGTGCGGCGTCCAGGACGCAGAACTCCACAAACCCACAGAAGAGACCAGCCGCCCAGGTAGGACGGGCAAAGGAGCCGCCGAGGCCCCGGGCTTCTGCCCAGGCTCACCCGCCCCTGCTCACAGGAACAGAAGACCACACAGCTGTGTGGCAGCCACGCTGGGAGCCCCCCAGACACCGTCCCACAGCTGCCCAGCCCAGGGCCCAGAGCAGAAGCAGCCTGCTGCCCACCAGTGAGGCAGACGGCGCAAGCTGCCCGTCCAGAGGCAGAGGAAGGAGGCACCTCTGTGTGCGACAGCAGGCTGCCCGCACACAAGGACACAGGAAGCCACGAGACCCCAAAGGCCAAACTCAGCGACACCCAGAGCTGGAGCCGGGGGCTGGAGGGGAGCCGTGGTTGCCTAAGGCCTCCCAGAGGCGGTGGTGTGCACAGCGAGCTCGGCGGGAGCCACGGCTCTGTGCACACGCCCGAGCCACGGCGCCACATGCTTCAGAAAGTGGACTTCACGACGTGGAACCTCAGCTCACTAACATGTCAGGACGCTGAGGGGAGAAGCCCAGCCAAGGGCCTGCGAGGGCTCCGGCCCTGACCTGGGCCAGCCGGAGGGTGGGAGGAGCAGGGCCCTGCCTTGGGCTGGTGACTTCCTCTCCAGCCCCAGTGGCCTTAGCTGAGTGGGAAGGCCACACACCTGCTTCCCTGTGGTGCCTAGGGAAGTGAGTCAGCACCACTGACCAGTCCAGGGCAGGTCTAGCGCACAGCAAGCGCTGACCAGGCCACCTGAGGCAGGTGTGGCCCTAGGCAAGTAGCTCAGCCCTCCAGGGCCTTGTGTCCCCAGCGGGAGGCATACCGGACATCTGTGGTGTGATGATCTCAGAGATGAGCCTGCGCAGCGCCCACAAGGCAGCCACGGTGCCCAACACGCCCCCATCGAAGCAGCGCCTCCCCCACAGGACCCAGCCTGCTAGTCCCGCCTCGCGCATTCACCAGTGGGATCTGCACTGAGCACCTCCATCCCTTGTGCGTCAGAAAAGGGGATGGAAACAGAAACCCTGAAATACGTGACCTCCGGGTGACGGAAGAGACCGCCCGGGGGAGACGGGCAGCCCACTGGTGGGCCCTCCCCATCCCACCCCCTGCAGCTGCGGGCAGCGGAGCCTGTGGGAGGCGTCCAAGTGGCTCCGTTGTCAAACTGTCACCACTGCCACCCAGGGGACAGCACGGCTCACCTTCGTGCGGTCAGGGTCGACGTAGTGCATCTTCCTGCTGCCGCACTCCTCCGAGGTGTAGCTCAGCTTGAGCACGTACAGGAGCCACACGCCCAATACCAGCAGCGAACACCTGGAAGAAACCGGCCAGGACAGTGACACGGACGGGGACGACCAAAGAGCGGGGCTGGGGCCCAGTGCCGAGGAGCCCACCCGCCGCATGGCCGGAGAGCCCACCTCCACCAGCACCTCGTGGAAGGTGCCGCTTGCTGACGAGGCCAGCTGGTCACTGTGACCGTCCTGGTTATGAGCTGGTACAGAAAAGCCACCCCCAGGCCCAGGATAAAGTCTAGCCCACAGCGCAGGTTGGAGGACCGGACAAGAGCCAGTACTGGGTCTGAGCTACAGAACCTGAGCTTCCGGGTTTGGTTTCTTTAAAATACTGTCAATCCTTCTAGAAAAAGAAAAGAAACAATCTACTCATAACACTTCTAGAAGATTCTACCCAGAAATGCGGCTGCCTGGAGGGAGGCAGCACCAGGTATCAGCCTAAGGCTGCCCCCAAACTGCTTTCAGAGATGGGAGCGATCCAGGCTGGCACGTCCTCACACTCGCGCACACACAGCGTCTGGGGAGGGCACGGCCCCCTTGGTTCCTGGGCTCTCATTTTAACGAGCTCCCCAGTGACCCTGACAGGCTAAGGGCCAGATGATCCACACCAGTGTAAGACCGGCTGTCCCCAACCCGCATCTGAGAAAGCCAGGGCCTTGACCAGGGGACTGCGCTGCCGCGGGCGGCGACACTCTAGGGGAAGCCACCAGCATGCGCCCTCTGCTGCGGAGCCACCGGCCGCCAGGCTCCCCGTGGTCACGGCACGCGTCTGAGCTGCCTCAAGACCCAGGCTGCCTGGACTCTGCCCTTACTGTGTGACAACAGGAGAGACACACATGGGCGAGGACGCACCACCAGACACGGGAGAGCACGCGCAGAGGAAAGAACACGCGTGTCTGCACACACACTCTCATCCCTCATGCACGAGAATCTGGCATCAGGGTGGTCTTGAGATTGGAGGGGACGTGGGGCGCGGGCGGGGAGGACCCACGGGGTCCCTGTGCTGTCTCCTGTTTCCAGTCTTGGGACCTGGTGTCCCTCTCCCAGTCCCAGGGTCCTGCATGCTGAGCGCCCAAGGCCTCTCCTGCTCCAGCCGTGGGAGGAAGAAAGGGGTGGCCGCTGGCGCCCTTGTCCGTGGGTGGCAGCTGGGGACAGTGGCTGAGTGGTCTGCTCACACAGCACGTGCCCCACTCACTTGCACCACAGCACAGGGCGAGTCCCTCCTTTGCCGGTCCCACCACTCACCAGGACCCCAGAGCGACCTGGCTGAAGCCCTCGTCCTGCCCAGAGTGCGGCAGTCGCTGCCCCGGCTCGGGGTCTTCACGCCCCCATGCTCAGACCCTGAACAGCGGGGCAGCCCGCCTGGGCACAGGCACGGAGGCAGGCCTGGGCCTGCGCTCAGACCCAAGCGTGGAAGCCCAGGGCCAATGCCACGGCCGCCACATGGCCCCACTGGGCGCTGCTCCACTCAGCACCAGGCACCGAGTTTTCCCGCCGTACGCCACGGCCAGGGCCCCGGTGGGCACTCACTTGAGCACGTCCTTCACCAGCAGGCCGGGCCTTCTCATCTTGCTCCAGGCGCGGCTGCACCATTGCAGGAGGGGCCAGGCGCCGGCGCTCCTCAGCTTCAGAGTCATGCCCGCCGGGCACTGCAGGAGAGGGCACAGCGGGCATCAGGAGGGTGTGAGCGGCACTGTGCTCGCCAAGGACCTGACTCCTCAGCAGTGAAGAGACAAACTCGGACAGGCCCCACCTGGGCACAGGTGTGGGCAGATGCGTGGTGACACAGGGCTGTGGGCGGGACTCCCCAGCCCTGGAATGACAGAATTGGAAAGCAGGTCGGCGGAGTTGGGGGCTGTGGGGGGGCCTGCAGCAACGGAGATGCTCCGTGCCCACTGTGCCCACGTCAGCATCCCAGCCGGGACAGGGCACCACAGCTCTGCGGGACGGCACCGCTGTGGGACCTGCAAAGGCACCGAGGCTTCCGGGCGTCTCTATGGCACGTGAATTCATGAGTATTCCATAATGTTAAAGTTTATTTTTTTTACCTAAGTACCAGGGACTGAGCCCAGGGTGCTCTAGCAGAGCCCCAGCCTCCTGCCCCACATTGTTCATCTTGAGACAGGGTCTCACTAAGTGGCTGAGGCTGGCCTCAACCTTGAGATTCTCCTGCCTCAGCCTCCTAGGTCCCCAGGATAACAGGTATGCACCATCACACATGCTTAAAAGGTCACGAAAAATAAAAAGGGCTGGGGATGGAGTTCACTAGTGGAGCACCCTTGGGTTAAATTCTAAGTACCAAAGACAGAGACAGGCATTATTAAAAAACAGAAAAAAAGCTATCACATTAAGAGAAAAGAAAAAGAGGTTATGGCCCTTTAAAAGGAAGCTCTTTCACTGGGATTGTGGCTCAGTGGTGGAGCGCTTGCCTCGCATGCGTGGGGCACTGGGTTCCATCCTCAGCACCACATAAAAATAAAGAAAGATATTTGTGTCCATCTACAACTAAAAAAAAATTTTAAAAAAAAGGAAGTTCTCTCAGGGAACGAATCTCCCCACATGGTGCGTGGGTATCCTCGCCTTGTTCTGTCCCTGTCTTTCCTCCAGTGCTGGGGACGGAACCCAGGGCCTTGCAAGCTCCAGGCTGTACCCCAGCCCCCCGTGTTTTGAACTAGTTTTATTCTCAGTCCCTCAAATTCTAGATGGCAGCCCAGGTGAACCACAGCGGTATTGAGGCACCCCTGCTGGCCTTCTCCTCTCTCGGTGGACTCTGGGTTGAGCTGGGGACATGTGGCTGGGACACAGCCTCCATTTCCAGACTCCTGGGAGCTGGGCTGGCCTTGTGAGCAGGCACTAGCCCACAGGGCCTGAGCAGAGACCCCTTCCCGGGCGTCCCTGGGCACCCTGCCCTTACCCTCTGTCCTTCCTGCTGACTGAGACAGGACACACAGAGCCCCTCCGTGCCACAGAGAGGTCGTCACCCAGGGAATGGGGTGAGAGGAGGAGCCGGGGCCGGGGCCCTGTGGGGAGGCCAATGCCACTGGTGGACTCCTGCACCAGGAAGGGTGAGCCGTCTCGGCCGGTGGCTGTGGAGTAAGCAGAGCCACGGCCCAGCCACCAAGGGCGCCAGCTCCACCACAGCAAGCGCCCACGCTCAGCTCAGAAACCAGGTGTCGGCTGTATCTCACCTTTTCCTGACTTACAGTCGGGGTTCTCTAGAGCAACGGAATCTGCGTGGCCCATGACCAGTCAGGCTCCATCTCGCCCCGAGACTCTGCGTCCTGTAGGGAAAGCTGCTCCCGGGGACACCCGCCTCGGTGCCCGTCCACAGTTGCTTAGTGTAGTGTTTGGCAACACAAAATGGCAATTCTTATACAATGTGAAATTGTTCTCTTTGGTTCTCATTTTTCTTGGACGATGTACCCTGTCAGAGACCGAGTGTCTAGACGTTAGTGACCATTAACGTGTCCTCACCTAGGGCCGCTCTGACCCACTTCCCCTTCTGCCTTGTTAGATCTCAGGACGTCTGTTCATGGTTCTGAATCATAGCAACAGCCACCTATGGTTAACGTGGTTCTGGACTATGGAAGGTGGACTCAAGCCCCGGGAGGGGCTCGAAGGGTGCAGCCTTGCAGCCTGCTTGGCCCGCCAGCTGGTGGATCTGGACCGCCTGCTGAAGGTTCTGTCTCCTGCTCTAAGATCGACTCAGTGATTCACTGCAATCTCGCCATAACAGAAGTATGATTATAAAAGGGGACTTATCAGGTTGGCTTATGCGACCAGAAGCTGGATAGTCACTAGGGCCGCCTGCAGGCTGGAGACCTGGGAGAACCAGGAGCTGTGCAGTCCAAGAGGCTGGAGCCCCAGAACAAGAGGATCAACAGTGCTACCTAGTCTGAGACCTAAGTCTTCTGGAGCATCACTGGCAGTCGCTTTGGAAGAGTAAAGACGCGAGAGTCCGAAATCCTCAGCAGCATCAAGACCAGGTTCAAGAATGGAGCTTTCGTCTGCAGCTATTTCCCTGGCGCCCAACTTTTATTCCATCCAAGCCATCACCCTATTGGACGCTGCTGCCCATGCTTATGGAGGGTCTCCATTACAGTTGGCTATCCCACATGCCAGTCATTCCTAGACACACCCTCGACACACCCATAAACCCTTAATCCCTTCAAGCTGACAATTCAGATTGACTGTTACACCAATAAAGAGTAAACATACTAGCCAGGCGCGGTGGCTCAAGCCTGTAATCCCAGCACTCAGGGAGGCTGAGACAGGAGAATCGTGAGTTCAAAGCCAGCCTCAGCAATGGCGAGGCACTAAGCAACTCAGTGGGACCCTGTCTCTACATAAAACACAAAATAGGGCTGGGGATGGGGCTCAGTGGTTGAGTGCCCCTGAGTTCAATCCCAGGTACCAAAAAAAACAGAACAAAACATACTCAAGTTACATCTCCTTACCCACTTAATTTTCCCCGTTAGGGTTTTGCCATTTCCTGGGGGGGCACCTTTTAATCAGAAACTAAACAAACATTCAAGTATTTCCTTTCTTTTCCTCACTAACACAGTCTCTCAACTCCAAGTCTAACTAACAAGCACGAGTCTTAACCACCCTAGACTGCCGTTCTGCTTGAGTAGTTTCAAAACACAGTGCCCAAGACCTTGCCAGGACTCCTCTGCAGAGCCTGCCAGAGTCCCACACGAGCGTCAGAACACCCGAGGCATGGCATCGGACGCCAGACAGCAAGGCCCTGGTTAGCTGGCACAGGGTCGCAGGTGTGGTGCCCATGACCCACAGTCAGCGCACAGAGATCTGAGCTTCAAGCTGAGGCCTCCTGGCCAGTGACACTCGGTTCTCAGGGCGTCCGAGGAATGGGGAGTGCACCCCGCCTTTCCTTTCCGTGCTGCTGCTGAATCCTGCACGTTCCTACCTTCATTTCTGAAGATGAGGACATTTCCATCTGGGGGAGAACATAGCTACCATTGGTGGCCACACCAGCACGAGATATTCAAACACCACCCACACAGTGTTTCCCTGAACCCTCTAGAACATCAGGGGCGGCACCTCATCCATCAAGCATCGGAGTCAAGAAGCAGCAATCCAGTTTCTAGATGTTCAGGGGGAACTTCATTAAGAAAGGACCATGTGTCTGCGGAGCTGGAAGACACCTGCCTACGGAGAGGAAGCCCCAAGTCGACACCAGCAAGTCCAGCTACTGGGCAGCAGAGACGGGCTACCCGCTTCGGCAAAGCCTTCCAGGCGGCCAAAGCGCCAGCCAACTGAGGACAGCAGGGGTCCTCCCTGCAAAGGACACAGGCTGGCACGCAGGGCTAGCTGGAGCAGAGCGGTCACAAACACGTCCGCATTCCAAAGCCACCCTCGGCCAAGGCCACGCACACCACAGTCCCCATCTATCTTCCTGTCGGTTCAATTAATAGCAGGAGTCACTTCCATGAACTTGTGTAACAGGAGAGCGGCGGGCTGGAGCAGGAGGGGCTTCTTAACGCTCCCCGTCATGGCAGACTCATCTCTGGTGCCACTAGAATGTCGGTTCTGCATGGGGCCTCCACTCGGCACACTGCTGGGGTCGCCTGCCGCGGGGCATGTGGTCACCTACTGAGTAAATCCCCAGTTCCAGAGGTGAGGGCTGCAGGTACCGCCCCAGGGCAGCCGCCCCAGGGCTGATCCTCCTGCTCTCCTGCAGGCAAGGACACAGTGCAGAGTGAAACTCTCCATGTGGAGAGCAGAGCAAAGCGCGAGGCTGCGGCAGGCCTGGGAAGGTGAACGGGGACAGCTTGGGCATCACAAGCAGGGACAGGGCAGTCCCGGGGCAGCTCCCAGCGGGAGAGAAGGGAGGCAAGGGGACTCTGGCCGCAGCTCTGGCAGGGCTGGGGTGGATCAGACAGGTGGGAAGGCAGGAGTGGGCCGAGGAGGGCGTGCAGGCCAACACCAGTGGCAGCAGGCTGCCTGGGCCGCCGGGCTGAGGGCTGCAGTGTTAGCTGCGCACCCGACACCTGACCACCAAGGCCTGGACGAGGCCCGGGCGCATTTCCCCAGCACAGCACATCTGGGGACAGCAGACCAGGCGGTTCTCGATGTCAGGGTGTCCCCAGCCCCTGCTGTCTGGGGCTCCTCCAGGTAGGTGGCCGACCTCTCTGCTCCACCTTCTAGGTAGGAAAGGAGGGAGACAAGAAGAGGGGGCACCTGCCTGGAGACCCCCACTGCGCCCACTTAGGGCTCTGTGGCCTTAAGTACCAGGGCTGCCCTGCTGCAGAGCCAGCCCAGAGGGCAGGTCCGCCACAGGAGCAGGAGGGAAGCGGGCTCCCAGCCGTGGGTGCCTCGGCCAGCTGAGCCATGTGCAGGAGGAAGGGCCAGGCTGCCCGGACAGCTGAGGTCCCGGGGGCAAGCGAGCGCCCATGAGCCTGCCTTGGAGAGCCACCTGAAGGGGCTGTGCAGAGGAAGCCCAGGGAAGACCTGTGACTTCAGGACACTCAAGTTCCAGCGGGTGAAGAAAGCAGCACCCTAGCCTCACACACGGCCACACGGCGCCCACAGCACTCACACAGGGGTGGTCTTCAGGTTGCACGGGTGCTGTGGGCCGTGCTGTGCTGTGTAAGGACGCACAGACAAAACGATGGCCCGGTCCCTGCTTTCAGGAGACACAGCCAGGAGAGGACCGGAGGCAGAGCAGGCAGGAGAGGGGCTGCACCCGGGCAGGCTGACTGCAGGGAGGCACGCCCGCAGGCACCAGGGCAGTGCAGCCTGGGGCCCAGGGTGGGATGCAGGCTCCAGCCAACTGGGGAGCCTCCTCCACCCCCACCCCAGAGCACAGGCCAGGAGCCCCCTACCCACGCCTGCGGTGGGACAGGGACAGTGATCCTGCCCTTTGTCACAACAAGGGCGGGTCTGGAGGACTTGGCACTGAGTGGCACAAGCCGGACAGAGGCGGAGGCTGCCTGAGCTCACGTTTACGTGGAATCAAAAAAAGCTGAAGGCACAGAGACAGTGCAGCAGCAGTAGCGTGGCCGGGAGGACGTGGCAGACACAGGTGGCAGGGTGCAGGAGCAGCAGCTTGGGGTCCCAGGCGCAGGGGGCCCAGCTGACAGGCTGATGCCGCTGCGCTGGGTAGATACTTGTGAGGAGTGAGGTCTCCGCTGCCGCCGTCCCAAAGCCACCACACGGGGGAACAGCTGCAGCTGCCTGCCTCACCCCAGAACACTCTGCATCTACTCGCGTCCTGCAGCGAGCCGAGCCGCAGACAGGCCGGCGGCCCCAGGCCCCCCAGCAGGCAGATCTCCGTCCCCCCTCAGGGGTGGTGACAGGCACGCTAGTTTCAGAACTGTGTGAACGCTCACCCGAGTCCTAACCCACGGCGCCTCTCCACCGCGGGCCGGGCGACTGTGCTGGGGCTGCCCCGTGCATCATGGGACATCAGGCAGCACCGCCGGCCCACTGGGTGCCGGTGGCATCCCTGGCTCCCACCTTCCCTCCAATGGTGTCAACCAAAGATGTCTGCAGATGTCACCAACTGTACCCCGGGGACCAGATCGCCCAGCCCTGACCACTGGGATCATCATCGTACACATGAAAATCTCAACGTGTCCTACTTTGAAGTCAGTGGGACAGCAGTGCAAAGCGAAGCTGAAAGCGCGGGTGGAGAGTGCGCTCCGGAGCTCCGGTACCCGACCTCTCCACGGTCTGCAGGCTCGCACCACCTCCAGAAACCCCGATTCAGCACGCCACATGCTCTCGTCATCACCTGCTCGGGGCACACGAGCCAGTGGCCAGGCCTGAGCCCCCACAGCAGGCCCGTGGCGGGCAGGAGCCCAGGCTCACCCCTGGGCAACCCAGCAGAGCGCCTGACGACGTCAGCCCACCACGGAGGGGGACCCAGCCTGCCACTCTGACACCTCCTAGTTCTACTGGGTGGTATTGTCTCACTGGACCCTCAGGAGTGTGGAACTTCACTCGGGAGAGAAAGTGCTGTGCTGAAACCTGACTCACCACTGCCCAGGAAGCCCTGGGCTCAGTCTCAATTACAGACGCCTCTGCCACATCCCTGGCAGGGACTGTCCTACCCAACCATCCACAGACCACTGCAGAGTGCTGGAACGAGGGTGCCCAGTGGGCAGGGGCAAGCAAGGTCCCTCAAGGTGGGGCCACACTGAGAAGCCTGTTCTCCAGCCAGCTCTCCCCAGAGGGACAAAGCACATGGTCAGCAACAGACGTCAGCCCAAAGGTCTCCAGGTTCTCCCACAAACTGGGCCGAGTGGTGAGGCCTGATCTCTGGATGAAAAGTGAAGACGCTGCTGTCCAGATGCACAGTCCACAGGAGCCCGCCATGAAGCGGTGACCACGCAGTCCACCCTGACCTTGCCGTGATGCAGTGACCACTCTCCACAGGGCCCAGTGTGACCACCCACCAAAATACAAGTGCTTCACCTATGGAAGCACACCTTTTATCCCAACTGGCGCTCCTGTGGCAGGGACCCCGTGCCCACCATCAAGCGCGAAGGCGAGGATTCCCAGCCCTGGAGCAACCACTGTCTGTAGCCGGAGCTCCCCCGCACCCCGCGTGGCTCCCCTCCTGGCCGCACCCCGCTGCCCAGCTCTGCAGGGGCAGCCCTCCCCCCAGGGCCCCTCAGAGCCCTCTCGGTCTCCCCACCTCTCACCGTCTCCTCCCCGCTCCACTTGGGCCACGGCAGGCCTCTGCCCTCCAGAGGACCGTCCCCCACCATCCGTCCTGGTGTCTGCACACACCTGCCTTCCTTGGTGGCCCTGCGCAGATGCACCAGCCGCCGCGGGCTACGTGCTCCTGCACGTCCCTTGGCTCAGCAGCCCTCACCACTACGCTCTGCTGCCCCCAAACACGAGGCCCCAGAGCAGGGACTATCCGTCCTGCTCACGGATCTACCTCGGGCACCTAAGGCAGTGCCCACTGTGGAAAAGGCATCCAACAAGTACCTGGGCGTGCGTGAGCCGCACTGGGCCAGGGCCTGCAGCCGGGGCCACCCCATCTGCCGAGGCCCAGACTCCCGAGCGTCCACAGGATGATCCCTGGGCTGGGCGGAAGGTCCTGGCCGTACCGGCTCACGGAGAGCAGGGCTCGGGACTCTGTGTGCCTGTGGCGGGAAGCACAGGTGACCAAGTCCATCAGTGCCCCGCCGCCAGGAGCAGCAGCGGTCGCGGCTGCTTGATTTTTCCCTTAAGAACAGGAAGAGAAAACGCTCCACTGCTGGGCAACCTCGCAGCGGCCAAGCCACTTCACCCTAGAGGACACTGGCTATCCGTGGAAAGCAGTGTCGGAAGGGACGCTCCTACCGTCCCGCCCCGCTCCAAGGGCAGGTTCTCACTCACCAGCTTTCCCACTTCCGGAGGGGAAACCGAGCAAGGCTGTCCAGCAGAGGACGAGGGCAGGAGGAGCGAGGACCGGGAGAGGGACGCGGGGGGAGGGCCGGCAGGAGCGGGGACGGGGAGAGGGGGACGCAGGGTGAGGGTCAGTGAGGGCGGAGCAGGACCCGGCAAGGGAACGGCCAGGAGAGGACAGAGGCCGGAGCCACACGCGCTGGCGCCCTCTGCTCCCGGGGCTGGGCAGCATCACCGCAGCCCCGCAGACTCCAATAAGCAGGCCCACCTGCAACCCTATGGGGCCCAACCAGATGTCCTCCCTGAACCCAAGAACTGGCCCCGCCACCCTCTCCACAGGGAGCCCAGCCAGAGCAGAGCAGCTCGCCCACACCGCTTTAGGAACCGGGGGCTGGGAAGCAGCCCTTCCCCACGCAAAGCATGGAGGTGTGGGATTTCTGCCCAAGCAACCCGCCTGAAGTCAAGGCCCGGACAGACCATCCTTTACCGGGGGCAATGAGGCGACACCCCTCCCCAGGACAGCGGCAGGTCTAGGCAGAGCCAGGGGCCGGGCAGCCACAGGCAATGGCTTCTGGGCAGGGGCAGGGCAGGGCAGGCTGGGGAAAGCCTCCAGGCCTCGTGAAGCCACAGGACCGCTGTCTTCTGCCCTGCCCTGCCGAGGCCAGGAGGCAGAGCAGACGTGGAGGAGCTGGGCGACGCGGGAAGGACGCCACCGCGGCTCAGGAGGGTGGTCCCTGGGAGGCCGCCCCACTTCCGATGCTGGACACGCAGCACTGGGACCTGGAGGCCACCTGGCTACTGAGCTTCCCTGGGAAATGGTTCCGTTTCCATGAAGACTGCACGAAGAGCATCGAGAAGTCTGTGTAGCCGCAGCCCCGTCAGCCACACCTGCCCGCCGCTCCCTTAGCAGGGAGCAGGCCGTCACAGAGCCCTTGCAGGTGAGGAGGCGATGCGGTGACGCCCACCCTCAGCACTCCACACTTCCTGAAAAGGACATCCCATAAAGCAGCACAACAGCAACGAGAATCAGGGAACTGACATCGATCTGACCCTGGAACCCAACAGAACGATCTTCTACGAGTTCCTCTGCGAGTTTCACTGACGGCCTTGGAGCAAAACTGACCACAAGCACTCTTTCTGCTCCAGGGTACAGCCGAGGACCACACATGGCGCCCGTCCTCCTGTCTGAGGCAGTTCCTTTATCTGTTGTGACCCTGTCCTTCCGGAGAGTACAGGCCACCCACTCGTGGTCAGGCCCCCAGCTGGGCCGTCCGCTGCTGCTTCCCGTGATTCCACTCGAGGCATGCCCTCCCAGCTGTGGTCGGCACACGCTGCCAAGCGTCCCCACACCAGTGACACCTGGTGTGACACGGTGGTTAAGGTGGGGAGGCTGTGCTTCTCCTCGTCCGCTACGGCTTTCCCTTTGTGAGCAGCAGGTGACTTGGGAGACACGAGGCTCAGGGGGTGCCTGCCCCCCCCACCTGCATCTCTGGGTGCCCACTGAGGGATTCTCGGGCGAAGGTGAAATCTGTGCAAGGTCGGACACGTCCTCTCAGGAGCAAACCGGGCTGGAGGGGATGTGAGGCTCTGGTCGACTGAATGCCAACAACCCCAACTCGGGCACTCCTGGCAGGAAGAGCAAAGCAAGCACCAGGCTCTTGGCCTGCCTGGGAGCGGGCGAGCCAGGAGCATGCCAGTCCCCCTCTGGTGCTCGTGCCCTCTACAAGCCCAGCTCTTCCAGGAGCAGGTGTCCCCAGCAGCAAGAGCGTCCCCAGGTCACACCAATGCCCAGCCTTCTAGGGACAAGGCGGCCCCCTCGGTGATTCCTGGTCCACTGCACGGCACAGGGAGCTGAGTTTAAAGCAGAAACTCCCCACGCCTCAGACTGGCAGGGCCAGGGTGAGGAACTTCAACTGGCCTGATCCAGGAAACATTTTTTAAAATTGTGACAGCAAAGTTAGGAGCTTCACAAACACACGATCGCAGAAAGACCACTTAAGAGACCCTGTCGTCCTCTCACCGGGGACACACGCCCCTAGCCTCCCGGCAGTACTCGAGCTCATCCCCTGAACGTGTGGGCCCAGGGCCAGTGGAAGGAAACCCCACAGCAAGGACTGAGCATCTCTTTTCTCACTTCCCTAAGGACAGAGCCCCCGAGGATCATTCCAGAACCTGGAGAAGGTGATTCCGGACCAGCACTGGCTGCCTGGGGGCACTCAGGCCTGGGTTCTTGTGACGCCTCAGACAAAGAGCTCATGTGTGCTGCTGTGTAACTTACTTTGTTCACCTGATTTAAATTATTTAGTAAGCAAAGCAACCCTCACGTATCAGGAACCGAGAACACAGCAAGAAATGAGACCAGGCCCTTTCCTCTTCTGACGAATAATCCACCAGAAAAATAAAAAATACCCAGACACTCAAAGTTCTGAAAAACACCAAGCAGTGGGGCTACGGTTCACCGTGAGCCATCGCAGGGACCAGGGGCCTTGCTGAGGACGTGCCGTTTGAAGGTCCCTGTGGGGCAGCCAGTTCAGAGGTGCCCCCAACCCTGGCCTGAAGGGAGTGGTCAGAGGTGCAGCCAAGAGAGGCCTCCAACAGCAGCTGGGGGAGGAGACCACGAGGCCCTACCAGGGTCACAGGGCCACTGACGTCATGGCCACAGGACGGATGGAGTGGCTGAGTCAGACCAGTAAGGAAGACGCTGGCCCCAGGGTTGGGCTGAGGCCTGGGGGCTGCTCTCAGAGCACGGCAGCTGAGGTCTGCAGAACTTCAGGTCACAAAAGGGGAGCGTTTTAAGAGGCAGCAAGAAGGCTCAGGAGTGCTCAGTGGCAGAACTGGCAGCCCTCAGACAGAAAGAGGCCAGAGGCAGGACAGGACACCAGGGGTTGGAGGGAGCTGCCCACAGGATGCCCTGGGGGGCCCGAGCCTTAACCAAGCCTTGTGAAAGAGTCCCCGTGGGCGTGTCACAGCGCAGCACATTAGGAGGCCCGCCTGCTGCAGGACATGTCCACCACAGCCCCACAGGCCCCAACAAACCTAGCTCCAACCGGCCTCTCGGCGGAAGGCTTCCCTCTTGGTCTGCAGGGACGTCCGCCGTGACGGCCTGCGCAGCACGGAGGGCTCTGGCACGAAGGCCGCCCCAACCACAGCCCGCGGGCACCCGGATGGACGGCGGGGTCGTCTGAGGAAACCAGAGACGGGAATGGCGCACCAGCACAGGGCGAGGCCATGGCAGTGACACCACGCGGGCGTCAGAGTCGCTCCTCGGGGAGCAGCTGGCCAGGGGACAGGGGTTGGGGTCCTACCTGTCCTGTAGGAAGGAATGAAAGATCCAGAGCAGTCAGATAAACCCGAGCAAGCAAGCAACCGTGGCCCCGGAAGAGAACCCAAGGCAAGTGCCCGGACGACGGGCTCGGCGGCTCCTCCGCGGGGACTGAAGGAGGGAGACGAGGGAGACGCCCTCTCTACGCCCTCTCACCGCTGAGCGTGGCCGTGGGTCCAGGAGTGGTGAGAGGCGCTCGGTCTGTACGGGGAACGACCCAGCAGGTGACTCCCTCTCACCGCTCAGTGCTTAGGCTCGGCACCTGGGCAGGCTCCCAGCCAGACAGGCGGGCTCTCATCACACACTCGTTTCTAACGGACACTGTGCATGAGCAACAGACACGCCCCCACAACGCTCCTGGAACCCCACTCTAAACACAGGACAGGCCATCTGTCACAGTGTGACCCTTTCCTCTTGTCTGAGATGGGTTTCACTGTGTTGCCCAGGCTGGCCTCAAGCTCCCGGGCTCAATCCTCCCACCTCAGCCTCCTCAGAGCTGGGCTCCAGATGCCACCTCTGTGCCCAGCCATGGTTTTTCTTCTTATTCCACACAGGACAGAATAAGTGGCCAGGTGTTACAAGACGTTTTAGAGGTTTGGGGAGGGCTGTGTCTTAGAAGAGGCTTCCCCGGGGAAGGAAGGTCTCCCCGTGGTCTGAGTAGGAATCAGAGCGGGATGGGGAGGCAGGCGTCACCCGCACAGGGAGGGACAGCGGGCACGAGGGGAGAAGTCTGAGCACAGTGCTCCAGAAGGGCCCAGGATGAGGGCACAACAGGCCCAGAGGGTGCTGGCAACGCAGGCAGCACCCACCACAGGCTGGGGTTGGACCTGAGGAGCAAGGAGCAGCAGCAGAGGTTTGTGAAGTGGACCTGGGGTTTGGAGACACCTCCTCGGGCTGGACCGGGGAGGGACATCCCCTCGTGTGGCAGGACATGGGGTTGGTGACTGGTGCCAAGCACCCACCCCTGCACAGGACAGGGCCGCTCCCCGCCACAGACCAGCTGCTGGGACTCACCAGGGCGAGCAGCAGGACATCCTGCACAACACGCACGGCATAGACGTGGTCCCATTGCCTGGCCACCTCTAGGCCTGGTCTGAAGGCCACGCTGTCCCCACTGCTTCCAAGCTCCTGGCCCTCTCTGACTCCTTGCTCCCGGGTAATGGGTCGCGACGGTACCAAGCCCAGGGCTGTGCTGAGTCCTGAGTGAGCCCACGTGCCCACACAGCCACGACAGGCCAGCGGTGGTCTCCCGCCCGGTTCGCGCACAGGAGAGGGCGCAGACTGTGAAGACCTAAAGAATACAAAGTAGCTCCTCAATCGTCGGCTTGCTAAGGTTCGAGGCATGAGGTGCTGGAGTCCAGGAGCTTGCATCGTCCTGGGAAACCACCCGTGGACCCGCCGCCTGCTCGCTTAACTTTCTAAATGCAGCTACTAGAACATTAGGATTGCAGGTGCAGCTCGGGTGGTGTGTCATCCATGGCGCTGACCTAGCGGAAGGACAAGCCAGAAGCCCCACGGGCCACTGAGCACTGGGGACCAAGAATCTGAAGGCAGAAATGACCAGCCGAGGGGGAGTGACCCGAGGCCCGCCTGCCTGCCCAGTGCTGGCCACTGCGTCCAGATAAGAACGGACACGGTGCTGGGGAAACACTGGAAGGGGCAGAGAACAGGGCTCAACAGGTGGGGACCCCGATGCCAAGCAGAGCGAGCGGCCTGGGGGGAGAAAAGATGAACTCCCCGCCTTCAACAGAAAAGCCGCCCGCTCGCCCCGTGGCGATGCACACAAGCCTGTGATTATGAAGACAACAGCCTTAAAGACAGACCTGGGCAGGCCCCACCAGGGCAGGCCTTTTAAAGCCCATCCGCTATTTTTATCAAGCCTACCAAATCTTATCACAGGATATTTAACTGTTATAATTCCAGATGTTTAAAACTAAAGGAAAAATGGCAAATTCATGGGTCCAGGAGCTGGTGGCCATCTGACCACTGGATCCTGGATGTTTTTCCGCGCTGTAACAGAACAGCCATGTATGGCTCAAAAGCCCAAACAAGAAGTGGCTCCCCTTCTAGGTCAGGGGGAATTCCCAAGCAGAGCCCAAGGGTCTGCAGAGCAAGTCGATAAGGCACCAGGTACAGTGGCACCGGGCTCCGGGGTGAAGTCTGCTGCACAAGAGGGACAGGAGCTGCCAGGAGCGAAACTCTTCCCTAACGCTGGGGGGCCTCCGGGCCAAAGTCCCCCAGTGCAGTTACCCCGCTGTCCCACCTGAGGGCAGGTTGCAGCTGGAGGTGACTGCACCTCCCCAGACTGGAACAGCCAGGAAGACCGACATGGACTGCTGGGAGGACCCTGCCTCAGTGCCGGAACGGACGCCTCCGTCTGGCAGTGAGCACCTACCAGTGTGGCTACCCCATGACTGGGTAACAGCTTGGCCTACCGTCCCCAGAAGGAGCAGCACACACATCCAGGACCCAGCAATCCCCTCCTCAGCACAGACCCACCGGAAATGCACGGCACCAAAGCCAGACACTAGAGTGGCCACAGCTGCACCGTCAGCAGTCAGATGCTGGACGGGGTCTGTCCAAAGGCTCATGACGGCGTGTGGGTACCTACGTGTTCACCAACGGCCCCCATCGGCAATGAGTGTGGACATGCCACAGCTGCAGGTTGCACGGGAGAGACTCAGACGCCTGGCGCTCACACACAGACCTGCAGGGTTCCAGTTACAGAAAGTCTGGGGAAGGCGGGCAGACGGGGCTGACCCCGGGAGGCAGTGGCTGGAGGGAGAACAGGGAGATAGATCCCGGGGTCCTGGTGAGCCGCTTCTGGATCTGGGTGGACTCAGTATGGAAGACTCATGGGGCAGTACACGAGGTTATGTCTACCTTTCTGGTATCTCTGCTATACTTAAAAAACAAGCCGGGCGCGGTGGCTCAAGCCTGTCATCCCAGCACTTAGGGAGGCTGAGTCAGGAGAATGGCAAGTTCAAAGCCAGCCTCAGCAACGGCGAGGCGCTAAGCAACTCAGTGAGACCCTGTCTCTACATAAAACACAAAATAGGGCTGGGGGTGTGGCTCAGTGGTCGAGTGCCCCTGAGTTCAATCCCCAGTACCAAAAAAAAAACAAAAAACAGCTCCCCTGTCTGGAGTCCGGGGAAGCCAAGCTGCAGAGCCCTCCTGCCCGCGGCTCCCCCCTGTCCCCGGGCACCTGCCCTTCAGCTGGGTCTCTCTCCTGGGAGGGCCTGCCTCCTCGTCTGTATTTATGGCCTCCTTCCACACCAGGCTGAGATCTGCTGGCCCCTCCATGGATGCCTCAGCCAACGTGGGCCACCCATGCTGATCCAGCCTCACCTCTCCTTCCTCAGCACCCGGTCTGTAGTATCACCAGCGCCTGTCTATTCCTGTCTATTCCCAGTTGTCTTATTCCTGCCAAAGCTTCCCAGCTGGACTACAACACACATGCCCTCTGGGCTGATCTCAACCCTCCATCTCCACAGGCAGCGAGCCTGTGGGGGGACCTCTTCCCATCTGTCACCCACTGCCCAAGAGCCAGCCTGCCAGGCCCCTCTCAACTAGGAACAGCCCATGTGGGAAGCCAGGAGGAGTGCAGGAGGCTGCGGGAGGGATGGTTGGTTCTCAGTCGGCCTTGAGTGTATCCTTAGCGCTCACCACACCATCTACTTGGATCATACGGACGATCTGCAAGGTGTGCCCAAACTGCAAGAATCGGCCACCACTATGAGCTGAGCTGACTCGGCGGGTCCCCTCTGGTCCACAGACCCCGCACGCCGTCTCATCTCACCCTTTCCTTTTGCTGCCCAGAAGAGGAACACCACCCTCACCAAGGCTCTTCAAGGGTCAGCTCATCCCACAGAAACAGTGGCACCCACACACTGGACACACAGCCACCTCCCGTCCAAACAAAGGCTGGAAGTCAGGTGATTCCCTGCGGCTACCTAGACCGTCCATGCCCTCAGGGTTACAAGAGAAAGGCCCCCTGTCCCGTGTGAGGGCCTGTGCCCTTCCCTCGGGGAGGGCTTGGCTAAACACCAGCGGGCAGATGAGTCCTTTCTCTGCGTGACCCCCAGGGCCGGCCGGCCCAGCCCTTGCCACCAGGGGCAGGCAACCCACGGGTGCCAGACGCAGCACACAAAGCCGCCCTCCCTTTAAACGAACGGCACAGAGTGAAGCAAGAGCCACATGCATGAAACAGGAAGGCAGGTTACAGAAGCTCGTCCTCGCGTCCGCTGGGCTGCTGCCCGCATCTCTGCGCTCCTAAGTGCATTTTAAGGGCAGACGCAGGAGCCGGGGCCTGGGAGGGATCTCGGCCGCGTCGGGGCCGCCAAGGTCAGCAGCGGCGTGGGCAGGGGCAGCGGCCCGCCGGCCCCTTCGCGAAGGCCCGGGCGACGCTCCCGCAGCGAGGCCGCGAGGGGGCGGACCCACGGCCCGCGGCGGCGAAGCTTCCAGCAATGAATTGCCCGAGCCGCTGCGCGGGGCGGGCGAGAGGCCACCGCGGCGGGGCCGGGCCCGGGACCCGCCGCCGGCCTCGGCCCCCCGCGTCCACACCTGCGCGGCCGTCAGGTCTCCGCCGCGCGGGCCGCGACCCCCGCCCCGCCAGGCTCGCACGTACCTCGGCCGGCAGGTGCCGCCCGGGCCCGCGGCTGCAGGGGACGCCGCTGCGCCGCCCGCCTGGCGCGCATCCTCGGGAGCGGGCGCCGGCCGCCGCCAGCCCGAGCCCGCGCCCCCGCCCGGCGCCCATTCACGCCCGCCCGCGGCCCGCGGACGCGAGGGGCGGGGCGGCGTGACGGGCCCGCGGCGGCCAATCGCGGCGCGGGAGCCCGAGGCCACGCCCCCTGCCCCCCGCCCGGGAGCGAGCGCCCGCGGGGACCCAGCGGGTCGGCGGGGGGCGCGCGCGGGCCGCCCGAGCCTGCGCGGTGACGTGTGCGGCGCAGGCGGGAGCCCGGTGCATGTGCGCGACGCGGGCTGCGCTGCTCCCGGGTCGGCGCTCGCGGAGCCGCGTCCCGGGGCTTCGCGCACCACGTGCCGCTCGCCAGACCCGCCGCGGCCCGGCCCGTGGGACTTGGCCGCAGCCCTCCGCGGGTGGGCCGGGCGGGGAGCGCAGCCGGCGCCCCAGGGGCAGCTGAGGCCCTTCGGTGGCTGCGGCGGGAGCCGGGGCCCAGCGGAGCGCGGTGAGCCCACCTCCGCTCGCTCCCCTGATTCTGGAGAAGGAAGACCGCACCGTTTTTAAAAGCACAGATATCAGTCCCAAATTCAGCAACTAAAAAAGTTCTTGTTGGTGGTGGTGGCGGTGCTTTACGGTTGTGCATCACGGTGGGACTTGCTCTTACGTAGTCGCACGGGCACACAACCTGATTTAGCCAGTGCCACTCCCGGTACGTCCGCTTTCGCTCCCGCCTCCCTCCCTGCTCTGCGAGACGGATCTCCCTTCAGCTGGAGTTAATAAAAGCCCGGAGCACGGACTTGGTGCTACTTTAACACAGCCCTGTGTGCGTTCTGCACCCACAGCATCCAGAGCCTCCGGACTTGTGCGCTCAGGTGGAGCTCAGGCACTTGTTGGGAACTTCCGCTTAGGGTGACAGAGAGCCTCAGAGCTGTGTGCCTATGGTACCCCTCTCAGATGAAAAGGAAGATCCTAGCCCCTGAGCAAAATGCGTTGGCTTGAGCCCAGAGCCTTGTGGGGACAGGAGCTGTCTCTGTTCTTCCTCTGGTGGGCAGGGTTGCCCGGACATGTGCGATCTGGGTGACCAAGGTCAAGAGCAAAGGCATTAAAAGAAGGGTGGAGGACTGTGCGTCCAGCCTCCCAAGGAGGAGTGCTGTAAAAATATTTCTGGATTATCCTAAGGTGAGGAGGTGGGAACATTTAGAATAAAAATGGAGAAGAAGCTGTCACTGGCAGCCAGCGCCAGCGGGTTGGTCCCAGCTAGCCAGACAGAGCAGCTGCCCCGGGGCAGTGGCAGCTGCAAGGAGAATGATCAGCGCCTCGCCCTCTCTGCTAGAGGACAGCTGAGGCCTGTCTGCTTGGTCAGCTGTCTTTCAGCATCTCTCCCAGGCAGGTCTCCCTCTGTAGAGCCAGGCTTAGCTGGCATCCGGGCTTGCTGTGGGTGTCTGCCACACCCTGGCTTGTGGGTGTCTGCCACACCCTCCTTGGTCAGGAGGGTGAGGAAGGAAGGGAAGCTGCTGCCTTCTGTCTCAGCCCCCAGGACCTCTGATGAGCACCCCCTGCCCCATTCGCCCACTCACATTTGGCAAGGAGTAAACTCACTTCAACAGCAAAGTGAACCCTGCCCCAAAGATCCCCAAATAGGATCGGCCGATCTCAGAGCCTCGCTGGTGTCTCTCCAGGTCAGTGTCTGGCCTCAGAGATACTGACTAGCAAAGAGGTAGGACTACCTGGAAATCTGGGATGGCAACTACAGTTTCCTAAATGTTTATTTCCTTGGCCTATTACTTAGGTAGCTGGCATCCCCAGGTGGGTCTGTCCCCTCTGAGGGCTGTGAGTGAATTCTGACGGGTACAAGCCAGTGGGCTTCAAAAACCATTTGAGGGCCCCTGGGAGCCCTGAGGACCTGGAGGTCAAAACTATCTCATACTAATCTATTTTTTACTTTTTTCACTGGTGGTGCAGAAGCCAAGGTGCGCGAGGCTGCCGGTGTCTTCACCAGTCTAAACAGGGCCCCGGGCCATCACAGCCCCACCACTGAGCAC
>PVHX01012104.1:0-60748 GCA_004024805.1 Geosciurus inauris | reverse complement strand
AGAGCGTGAGCAGGGTCAGGGCTCAGTGTGACCAGGGTCAGAGTCCAGTGTGAGTAGGGTTAAGGCTCAGAGTGTAACCAGGGTCAGGGCTCAGAGTGTGGGGGTCAGGGCTCAGAGTGTGAGCAGGGTCAGGGCTCAGTGTGACCAGGTTCAGGGTCTAGTGTGAACAGGATCAGGGCTCAGAGTGACCAGGGTCAGGACTCAGTGTGACCAGGGTCAGAGCTCAGAGTGTGAGCAGGGTCAGGGCTCAGTGTGACCAGGTTCAGGGCTCAGTGTGAGCAGGGTCAAGGCTCAGAGTATGAGCAGTGTCAGGGCTCAGTGTGATCAGAGTCTGGGCTCAGTGTGAACAGGGTCAGGGCTCAGTGTAAGCAGGGTCAGGGTCCTGATCAGAGTCTGGGCTCAGTGTGAACAGGGTCAGGGCCCAGTGTGAGCAGGATCAGAGCTCAGAGTGTGACCAGGGTCAGAGTCCAGTGTGAGCAGGATCAGGGCTCAGAGTGTGACCAGGGTCAGGGCTCAGTGTGAGCAGGGTCAAGGCTCAGAGCGTGAGCAGGGTCAGTGTGACCAGGGTCAGATCTCAGAGGGTGACGAGGGTCAGGGCTCAGAGTGTGACCAGTTTCTGGGCTCAGAGCATGAGCAGGATCAGGGCTCAGAGTGTGAGCAGGGTCAAGGCTCAGAGTGTGACCAGGTCAGGGCTCAGAGTGTGAGCAGGGTCAGGGCTCAGAGTGTGACTAGAGTCTGGGCTCAGTGTGAGCAGGGTTAGGACTCAGGGTGTGAGCAGGGTCAGGATTCAGAGTGTGGCCAGGGTTGAGGCTTGGCCTGGTCCAGGGGTAGGAAGGGCTCCTGCAGTCCTAAAACCCCAAACCTCAAGTCCCGCCCTGAGGACCTGCCTGGGTGAAGTGTCCCATCAAAGCATGCCTGCTGCACACCTCAGGCTGTTGAAAGGACTCTGCACCTGCTGAGGGCTGGGCCCACCTGGGCCCTGGGGCTCACCTGTGTGACTGTGCCCAGTGTCCTCCAGAGAGCCTCTCATCTCCTGGTTACAGTCTTTCCTCCTCTTTGCCCTGAGTTCTGCTGCCACGGGTCCACACCATAGAGGCCACAGCCCTCAGGTGGAGAGAGACAAGCAGGGCCCCGCACTGAAAGCTGCCTCTGGGGAGGAGCTCAGGAGCGCTTGCTCCGTAGCCCCAGCGCATGCCCTGCTCCCAGGTGCCACAGTGTAGTCAGCCGCCAGCCTCTCTGGATGTGGCCTTTGGTGAAAAGAGCTCCCCCACCCCCAGGACAGCCCCACCCCAGGACTGGCTGGTGTCTGGATCCCAGTCCCCACGGCTGCTCGGCAGGACTGTCCCAGCTCCAGAGGCCCCACCCAGTCAGGGGGGGTTTCTGGGGCCACAGCACCTCATTCGGGGTCTCCCTTTGCCCAAGAGCTGTCCAATCTGCTTTCCCAATAAGTGTTCATCAGGCAAATGTCAGAATCTCAGAATCTGCCTCCCAGCAGAACCCCTCCTTCCCATGGGGACCCCATTCTATAAGATGTGAGTGGACCTCCTGACGCTCCCCAGCCTGGTCAAGGGCCCTAGACTTTTCAGACCTTCTTTTCTGCTGGGGCTGCTGCTTCCATGGACACAAGTTTTGAAGGCCAGGGGACACTAGCTTGTCTGCTACCAGGTGGGCACTAAGAGCTGAGGGGTGAGATAGGACACCAACATCACATGAGCTCCTGGATCTATCCACACCTGAAGCTAGTTGTTTCAGGGACTTATGGGGGCCCCTCGCTCCTTTTGCTTGAACGGGGGCTTGAGTTGGGACTTGTTCTCCTCCTCGCAGCTGGGCTCTGATGAGCTCTGTGCGGTGGGGCAGCATGGGACACATAAGGGCTTCTAGGTACATGTGAGACCCAACACTGTGCAGGGACCCATAAACCATAAGGAGTCTGGGGCATGAGCCTCAGGGCCATCACAGCCCGCTGCCCTCGGCTCCAGAAGCAGTGCTTGGGCTCTCTGTCTCAGCGACTCAGGGGCAGCCCCTCACTGGCAGGCCAGGGTCCCATGATGAGGCCCCTGTGAGGGTGCAGTGACTGCCTGCTGGCCGACAGCTTGGGGTGGAGCAGGTCCTGAAACCAGGTGCGCACAGGCAGGGCCGCAGACAGTGCCGAGGGCAGGCCTGGGCTTGGATGTTGCCAGGGAGCGCCTGGCGCCTCCAGCACAGCAGCTCCCCCTGGGAGGCTTGGCCACAGCCCTGTGCCTGGCACACAGTGGGACTTCAACAACACCTTGCTGAGTGACTGAAGGAGAGAGAGCAGAGCTGCCAGGCCAGGGGCTCCTCCTGACCCACCTGGGCACTGGATGAACCCTGTTCAGCCCCGACGCCCTGCCAGCTCAGGGACCCATTCTGCTGGCAGAAACCAGGGTGCCCAGCTGTCAGACCCCAAGCTCCGCCTCCCTCTCCCGTGGCTGGGCCTCTTGCCCTCCTCCTCCCTGGCACACCCCTCACAGGCCAGCTCCTCTCTCTGCCTTGGACCTTGGGTGCCCTGTGCAGCGGTGGGTGCTGGAACACTGGGCAGAGTGTTCTGGAACAGGGCTCCATGATACAGCATGGTGCCTCTTCTTAGGGGTGGGGAGACTGAGGCGTCAGCAAGTCTGGAAGCCGGGGCCTGGGTTTTTGGGCCAGTCCTCTGCCAGCCTGCCAGGATGTCACTGCAGGCATGCAGTGGGGGACCTGAGAAAGGGCTGGTGTGGACAGCACAGACCACACAGCTGTGCTGAGGTGTGGCCACAGCCCAAGCAGTGTGGGCCACACCTGGGAGGTGAGAACAGGGCCATCAGGCAGAAAAGGGGGCAGGCCATGCTGAACTGGGTCAAGGGGACTGGGGAGTCAGTGGGTGAGAGGGCAGGATGTGGGCAGGGCCCAGGGGCAGGAGTGGAGCAGGAGGGGCCGTGGACTCCAGGCACATAAGGACGGAGACCTCTGAGCCATGGTGTACGGGGTAAGGGGTCACGTGTGGGAAGCCAAGGACACCTTGCTGGCTCTGGGCCTGAGTCCTTGTGCTCAGGCAGGCAGCAGGGATGAGCTTGGTGTCCCTGAGGCCCCTGGCCCTGCCTGTGGGTGTGTCCCACAGGGTGCTTCCTTGACCACATCATCAGGGTGTCCTGGGTCTGGAAGGTTCTCTGAGTCTCCATTTTGTGGGGCAGAGAGCCTCACAACTCACCTGCCACGGAACCCCAAGGGGACACGACTGGGCTCCGCTCTCACAGCCACCTTGGCTAAGGGTCTTCTGGCTGGTAGAGCATGGCAGATACCAGTATGGCCACAGTGCTGGGTTTGCAGTGGGCTGGAGGCAAGAATAGGCCGGGCAGAAAGCAGAGCCTGGTCTCCAGCCCCCCTGAGCGGTGGCCAAGGCTGAGGGCCAGCCGCAGACAGTGTCCACAGAAACGCAGGATACTCCTGCTGCTGGAGATGGGCCGGCAGGGAGGCGTGGACCCCGCTCCTTGACTTTTCTTCATTTAGAGGTGGGGGGGCCCCCTGGGCCATTGAGGCAGAGAGAAGGGGAGCCCTTGGTTAAATACTGGGGCTGCAGGTCTAGGTCAGCTGAGGAAGCACACTCCACCCTCCCTCGCCCACGGAGCAAGGCTTCCAGGCCTGGGGAGAAGGCGGGGAGCAGGTGCTGGGGCTTCGGGAAGCAGACACTAGAGTGTGGCCTGGAAGAGGGCTGGAAGGAGATGCGTGCCCGGCCAGTGGCGTGTGCCCTCCACCTCTAGGGCCCTCTAGCCTGGGCTCAGACAGGGCAGCCTGGACATGGACATTGGTGCTGGGGGAGAGCCAGAAGGAACCCTAACCCTAACCCCAGCTCAAAGAGCAAAACAGAGGTTCCCAACACTGAGAGGGAAGGGACAATTTCCTGCTCATATTCCTGTTTTGTTTCTCTGATGTGTTACACCCCAGTCCCTGGGCAGTCTGCTGCTGTGGTGGTGGCAGCGGGACCAGTGCCACTCAGAGGACCAAGGAAGAGGATGCTCCTTCTGCAGCAGTAGGGCCTGAGCTCTCAGAGATGCGGGCTGAACCTAAAGCTTTCTCCGCTCCACTTGGAGTTTCTTTGCTCCACTTGGTCTCAGATAAGGGCTCAGTCTTGGGAAGTGCTCAGCAGAATGTCTTAATGAAAACCCACTTCAGGCCAGAAGACCAAAAGGAGGGGCCCTGGGGAACACAAAGCTGTTTGGGATTTCCCAAGATTGACCCCAAGCTGCACATGCATGGACTCTAAACCAGGTCCTACCCACTCGGGTACTGAGATACTGCTTGAGTCCCAGAATGGCCACAGGGTACTCTCACACAGGAAAGATCTGCATAGCCCTGAACAGCTTTGGCCTGACAGAGAACCACCCCAAAGTCTAGTCAGAATGGGCAGCCAAGACCTGATTGGGTCCATTGGTGCTAAAACAAGAGGGTCTCCAACTTCCTAGGTCTAGACCAGATCCAGAACCATATAAAATAATACTCAAACTTTTTAGGATATAATCCAAAATGACCTGGCATGTGAAGAACAGGAAAAGGATAATTTGCATTTTGCACAGAACAAAACAATAAAGAGAAGCCACTTGACATAACACAGCTATTAGGATCCAAATAAAGACTTAGAAGAGGCTGTCATAAAAATGCCCCAACAAGTAAAGTCCAACACTCTTGAAATAAAAGGAAGTATAGGAAATCTCAGAAAGGGGAAATGGGGAGGGGCAGGGGAAGAGAACCAAACGGAAACATGGCAACTGAGAAATACATGACAAAAATAAAAACACTTATGATACAAGACCAATAGCAGGATGGAGGCAGGGGAAGGAACAAACTATTCAACATGAATAGTGATTGATGGAAAGTATCCAACATGAACAACAGGGGGAAAGATAAAAGAAGAAAACAGCTGCTGAGACCTGTGGGACCATATCTAAAGATCTCACATTCAGAAGTCAGAGTCCCAGGAGGACAAGAAGAGAGTGTGATGGAGAAAAAAACATTTGCAGAAATTGTGGTTGAAACTTTCAAATTTAGTAAAATATACACACACAGAAATTCAAGAATACTAGCAAATTCTGAGGAATTTAATCCAAAGAAATTCATTCTCAGACATATTGAAATCAAACTGCCAAAACTAGAGACAGCAGTGCTGATTAGGGTGGCACATGCCTGTCATCCAAGCTGCTTGGGAGGCTGAGGCAGGAAGACTGCTAGTTTGAGGCCAGCCTCAGCAATGTAGTGAGACCTTGTCTTAAAATTAAAATTAAAAAAGACTGGAGGTGTAGCTCAGTGGTAGAGTGCCCCTGGGTTCAATATCCAGTACTGGGGAAAAAATCTTGATTCACAGAAAAATCCTGAATTGTTTCAAAGGTAAAAATCCAAATGCTAAATGACTGAGTGTCTCATTAGAAACGGCAAGGCCAGATGGGAGCAGAATGATGGTTTGAGTCCAAAGGGCAAGGACGGCTGGTCAGACTCATGCTCCGGGTGGGAGTAGCCTGCAGGGCTGGGGACTCCCAGGTACTCCCAGGGGAAGCTGGATCAGAGACCCTCGACTGCTTTGGGACTTCCTGGGACTTCCCTATCATCATTTAGCAGGAAGAAGGGAAGAGAAAGGGCTGGGGTGCAGCTCCGGGGCAGAGGCTCACCTGGCATGGCGAGGCCCTGGGTTCCATCCCCAGCACTGCCAAAAAATTCAAGGACAAAGGGACAGAAGACCGGACAGACACCTCACCCAGGACGACATCTGGGTGGCAAGGAAAGAGATGCCCCACCCAACGAGCCGGGTTTATGGGCGTGGCCACCGTGCCTGGCCGGCAGTTCTTACAGTTAGATGGTAGGACCCAGATGTCCATGCCCTGTTCCAAGCCATGACCGCGTGATAAAGAAGTGTGCCTCCCTGTGCACAGGTCCTGGCAGCTCTTGTGACAGCACCCGGCTGGAGACTGCCCAACGCCCACACCCAGGCCAGGGATGGAGCGCGTTGTTCCACAACTGGACAGGAGCAGGCCTGACCGCCTGCACAGGGCGATGGACATCCATGGCGCTCTGCTGCGTGGACGCAGCCAGCCTTGGGAGGGGTCTCTGCAGGGCCCTTCACAGAGAGTTCAGACAGACCAAAATGCAGCAGCACACAGTGTGGTCTTGGGACAGGGGCAGGGAAGGCGTGGCCGGAGCTGGGTAACAAGGGGTGGCTTTTTGTGGTGACAGACTTCTGTCCCCTGACTGTTGACAGTCACACATAAAAACATGGGAAGACTCATGGGACCCCACAAGGGAATCAGAGTGCTTCACTGATCTGGGGGCCTCAGGACCAGGGAAGGCCTGGAACGTCGGGGTGGCTGAGCTTCAGGAGCCTTCCAGGGGGAGCCTTCTCCCCTAGTTCCTCCTGGTCTCTCCACGGCCTCCCTCAGGGGGTTCTGGCTCCCCTGTCTGGCTCCCCATACCCCATTAACTTTGGGAGCTCTTCCAAGGAAGTGAGAGGTGGAAACAGATTTAGTGAGCACCTACTGTCCACCAGCTCTGCCTGGGGCCTCGTTTATCTGCACAACCCCTGAAGGGGAGCTGCTTGTCATGTCTTACCATGGACAAGGACTCAGGGCCCGCAGAGGATAGGGCTGGGCAGCAGGGGCTGGGATCCAACCCAGGGCCACTTGAAGTCCATGGTGACGCTGCCCAGTGCACAGACACCTCTCCTCTGCCTCAGTTCAGCCTCCACCACCCGCCACCTACATAGAGGCTGCAGAGCCTGGGGCAGAGGTCGGGGTGGCCAGGGATGCTGAATGGGAGGGGGAACCGAGGCAGGAGCTCCTCGGGTCCCCAGCTCCTCTGGTCATCTGGAGGCCACTGACTGGCCCCAGGGTAGCAGTGAAACTGGGCTGTCCTGAGCCTCCCCTAGGCTGCAGCAGAGAACTTGGTAATTAACTAAATGACACCCAGCTCCCCACATGGCCAGTGAGTGCAAGCAGCCCCACTGCTCTGTGAGGCCATGAAAGCAGGAGGCGGGCAGCATAGGTGGCCCAACAGGCTGGGGCTCGCCGGGGAGGACAGGGTGGCCAAGGCTGGGGGGCCAGGGTCCTGTCCTTCCCTCCTGGCCTGCTGGGCACTAGGCTGGCACCAGCACCTGGTCCTGTGTGGCCGGCACACTTCATTCTCTGCCCCCTGCCTGCCGCAGACCCTGTTCCTTCCTCTGGACGACCCACCTAGGGTTGCTGTTGAAGGGCAGCCTTTGGGGTCTGCAGAAACAGTCTGTGCCAAGCTTGGGGCTGCCCCCAGTTTTAGTCCATCCTGCCTGCCCGCTAGAGCACCCCAAGTGATCCGCTTCCTCACATTTGAGTCCCTTGCCACCCCTGGATCCAAGCTTGTTTACCCCACCAGACTGTGGGTTGACCAGGGAAGGACAGTGATTGGGTCACCCCAGAGTCCACTACCCTGGCAGCTGGCCTGGCACAAGGCACTGAGACCCAGCCCTCCTTGAGCCCTTCTCGCTGGCGCAGGCCACGCTGGAATGATCCAAGAGTGCAGCTTGCAGCACAAGTTGCCAGCCCCAGAACAAGGTCCCCCTTCCTTCTCAGGAGCAGAGCCTTGGATATGAGCTGGATGAGAAGCTGCCCAATGAGAACTCCACTTCTCAGCCTGCTTTGCAGCCCAGTGGTTAATTTCTGACCAGTGAGATTCATGGAAGCTACATATGCACCTTCTAGAAGTGCCCTTAAAAAGCAGCATAGGCCTCTCTTCTTCTTTGATCCTCCCTGAGGGTCTGAATGAAGGTGGATGTGACAGCTGGAGCTCCAGCAGTCAACTTGGACATAGGTGTAAGACACGGGCAAGAGCCAATGACACTGAAGTCATCTGCTCCTTGAAGCAAGCCATCATGCACCCGTCAAGATGAGGCAGAGCAAGGAGCCCCACAGAGAGGCAGAGCCAGGCCCTGGTGAGGCTTGACCTGCAGCTCCAAACAGCCTAGGGTTTCCATCTGCATGAGCCAGTCCACTGTCTTTGTGGGTAAGCTGGCCTGAGCTGGGTTTTCTGCCAGAGGCCAAAGGTCACTGTGGGAAGCTGTGCACTCAGTCACCCTGCTCCTGTGTGGGGGAGGCCGGGGCCTGGGAAGGCTGCCTAGGGGAGGAGGATCACAGTGGAGCAGGCGAAGGGACGTACTCTATGCCATGGGGCCAGGGTGTGCAGACACTGGTGTCCCCTGCACAGACTGGCATGGAACTGAACATCTGGCAGACCTGGGTTCACAGTCTCTGTTGGGGCCAACTTAAAATTCACAGGTAGCACCTCACATCTTCCCTCCAGCTGTGGGAAGCACACCTGACCTTCCTGTGATCTTGCTGTCACTCACGGCACCTCCCCGTGCCTCCAGGCCAGGAGGTCTCCTGCTGCTCCCTGTCAGCTACATGCATGTGTCAGGCACCCATGCAAGGGGTGCACAGACACATGTGTGTGTAACAGAGCTGTGTGCCCCCGTGTGCCCACACCTACATGTTCACACCCACGCACAGTGCACAGGCCATGTTACACGTAACCGATCATGTGGTGATGTGTGCACAATACAACAGGGTACACGGGCCCTTCACGTGCAGGTGCGCACACAAGTGACCCACATGTCACCCAGCGCACACCTGTGCACACCTGGGCTGTGCATGCCAAAATGCCCTTCTTTTCCTCCAGACTCAGCAGAGCCTGAAGCCCTGGGAGGGAGCGTAGGGTGAGCTGGGCCCTGCTGGACGTGGGGACCAACCTGCACCACGGGGGAGGGAGCCACAGTCAGGGCAGAGCTCAGGGCTCCGGCTCCAGGCTCCCATTACCAGCACTCGTCCCGGGACTTGGGACAACTGCACTGTCGCAGCCTCTCCTGCCTGTAGATGGGCAAGCACCTCCTGCAGGGGTGCTGGGCGAGGCAAGGGGCCACAGCGGAGCGGCAGCACCAGGCAGCCCTCCCAGCAGGCGGGTCCTGCCTGGCTCAGGGCGCTGCCCCGCTTGTCCCTGTCTCTGGGAATTACTGCTCCTAAGAGGCCACAGCAGTTTGCCTAGAGCTTGCACGTAGTGGGCGGCTGGACTCCAGACAGTCCTGGGGGCCTGCAGTGGCCTCCATTCTCAGGCTGAGGTGGCAGAAGAGCTCTGTGTGGTGTCCTGTCTGGTCTGGGAGTGGTCGAGTGGCTCCTCCCTGGCCCAGAGGGACCTTAGCACCAGGGTGGGTCTCAGTGAGCTGTGCACCTGTCTCTCTTGGCCAGATGGAGTCCTAGCAGTGATGCCAGCGCCAACCCACTGCGTCTGGACCCCAGGAGCCACTAGGGCACGGGGCAGGAGTGACTGGCACACTGCAGGGCGAGGACGAGGCGGCATCCTCAGATCAGCAGGGCTAAGAGACGCTCCTGGCCCCTGTCCTGGGGCTTCCCCTCCTCTGTGGCCAGGCATGGAGGGCAGGGGTGGCCTTCTGTCTCGCTCTGCTTCTCCTTTGGGGACAATAACCTTCCTCACCTTCTCAGGGTTTGGGGAGCTGCTGTTCTTCACGCCATCTAAATCTGGGGCCGGCAGGTCACAGGCAGCCACGGGCACTAAGGAGGTCAGCCCAGGGGGACGAGTTACACAAGCCCCAGTCCTGCTGGTGACCCACATCGCCTGCCTGTCCCACTCTAGGCTCTGCACACAGGTGGGTGTGATACTGGGGTGCGTGGGTATGTGCGAGATTGGCACCTCCTCACTCGCATGCACACCCGGGCACACTGTCCTTGCAGAGACCCTGGGTAACATGTCCCAGACCCTGTCCTCTACACCTGGCTCATGGTGGCCCCAGCCTGGTGTAGGGTCCCCCCCCCAGTATTGTTACTGTGTGGTCCTCCAGGGTCAGCTCTGCCTACCTGATCACCAGGTCTGTGGCCACGACCTCCTCCTCCCAGAGGCCCTTGGCTTGTCCCCTGAGTGGGAGCCTCCTGACTATAGGGGCCACCCTGGGGAAGCAGATCTCAGGGGCGGGCCACCAGCCCTCTGACTCAAGGGCAGCTCTGGAACTGGCCTGTCCCACCCAACAGGAGCACTGGCTCTAGATTCTTCCCACAGCTGCATAGTGTCTCCAAGCCTATGGCCACACCTGCAGCACAGCTACACGACCACACTGGCCCCACATTGGGCACAGCGCCTGCCCTGTCCTGAGCCCTGACCTCAGTTCCAGCACCCCCTGCATCAGCCCATCACCAGTATGGACCACTTTGTTACCATCCAACACTAGAACTGTGACCGTGAGTGATGACCATCCCACCCACGACACTCTCCTGCTGCCAATAGCAGGGTCATGAGACACCACCACGGTCCTCAGCCTCGTCCTGAAAGAGTGCCAGCTGCCCACCTGCAGCACCAGACCCAGGAAGCCCTAGCTCAGGCTGGCTGGGCCACCCTGCTGCCCGGCTGGGCCGCTTTCTCCTCTTTGCTTCTGACTCCTGTTCCGCCCTCCGCGGGTGCTGCGTGGGGAATTCACGGACCCCTCCTGCTCGCTGCAGCCGCTCTCTGCTTCCTTAATGATCTAATTTGTAATATTTCATCTCCCCTCCCTTTCATCTCCCTCTCAACACTCAGGCTGGTTAAAATAAATATGTATTTTTAATTTCAAGGCTCCTAATTTAACCTGGCGGGCAATGCTCTGCCATTCACCAGCAAGCCCCTCCTCTGAGCCACAACGCAAGCCACCAGGCTCACTGGCCTCTCACCTGTCCCCAGCAGACCCAGGCAGGGAGAGGGCCAGGGTGCTGTGCCAGGGCCAGGAAGCCACGGAAACCTGCACGCAGACCCCGACCTGAGCTGGGGACTCATGTGCCCCATCTCACGCACCTTCCTGTCTCCAGGGCATGGCTCAGATGCCCGGGCACACTGCCCACAGGTGCATGGGCCACAGCTGGCAGGGCACAGCTGTCCTGACCTGCTGTCTCCACTGGGCACATTTCCAACATGCCCCTGACTCCGCTTGTCTTTGCTGCAGGGTGGGCCCCAGTCTGCTGCTCCAGCGTCCTTCACACCAGCGGTGTCCCCAGAGACCACATCCTCCCTGATGGCAGACAGATCCCCACTGTGTCACCATCCTTGGACCTGGCCGGGGACCCTGACCTTGAGTGCCACATGTGGCCTGGGGAGTTGGAGAGTAAGGAGCTGCATCTGCCTGTCACCTGACCTGCTTGGGGACAAGGATGCCCAAGGGGACAGGAAAGCAAGGGCCCCAGCCCCATTTCCCCTGGCTGGGCCCAGCTCTAAAGGGCCCAACATCCCAATCCACCGTTTCAACCAAATGTATCCAGGGAGCGGGAGCAGGGACAGAGCAGCAGTGTCGGGAGACACACAGCAGGCCCTGTCTCAGTTTTACACAGGACAACTCCGTGACTCTATGGGACAACTGGGAAAATCGGAATAGCAGGAATGGCATTTGGGACCAAAGAACAGGTCCAGGCATCTTGGTGGATCCCACAGTGGAGTGCCACACGTCTGCCGACCAGCGCTGGATACAGAAAGCCAGGTGCCACGGGAAGTGTCGCCCGAGCGCTATCGCTGGTCTGCTGGTCTCGGACGCTGGGGCTCTTCTGTGCGCTGTTTGGAGGGAGGCGTGGGTGAGGGAGAAGCAGTGACAGGCTCAGGAGGGAGGGCTTCCCTGCGAACTCAGGAACATTCTGAGCCAGCACAGACGTGCGGAGCCCAGTGCAAGCTGCGGAGCAGCCCAGCCACCTGCCGGGTGGCCCACCTACTCCTCCACATCATTGAAATATGACATAGATTTTAAAAGAAACTTGCACCCCAGGACGGCACCCCAAAGGCATGAGATACTGCCAGCCGAGAGCTGGGCCAGCAAGATGAGTGGTGGGACAGAGCACCTGCAGGGGAAGGGGCTCAGGCTGTCTGAGGCCCCTTGGCCACAGGGGTGGGGAATTCAAAGCAGATGTATTCCTGGAACCACCGAAGTAGCTTGGGCAGCCGGGGCAAGGCCATAGCATCTCTGCATCAAATTCCCCTTAAGGGACAATGCCTGCCAGTTTTCTCTCCATGTGGTACTGACCCTCTGCCAGTTCCCAGGGAGGCTCGGGTGGCTGATTCTCAGAAGGACCCTCCTGCAACAATGGCTCCCTGGCAGAGCACACAGTTGTGGCTAGGTGACACCCACTGGGGGGCCTGGAGAGATGCAGTGGCACTGGAGGGAACTGGGGTCCGCACAGTGCCCAGGACCCTGGGATCAAGAGAAAAAAACCCCAGGCCCCTCCGCCTTGCCTGGCCGTGTGATTTGGGGCCATCCTCACACCCTGTAAGGCTATCCGTATGTACTTGTGCCTGTGAGTGTGTGTGAATCTGTTGGCTGCATGTGCATGTGCTTGCACACATGTGTGTATGTGTGTACACCCACACCGGGGCTGAGCCTTGTGGGAATTGCAGCCAGAACGACCTAGGGACAGACAGAGGCCCTGAGGCCAGCTCTAGGTGAGCACAGAAAGGACAGGGAGGAGGCAGTGGGCCCTGAGCCACTGCACTGCCGAAGGCTGGGGAGGGCTGCAGAGTGAGGGAGTCTGGGCTGTGAGGACTGGTCCCCACATGCCCTCCACCTCCAGACCTGGACACATTCATGCACCCATTCCTCAGATGGTGGCCAAGTCAAGCAGGCCCTGAGCCTAGCCCTGAGCTGGCACCAGGATAGACACAGAGGAAAGGAGGACATGGGCTGCCCCCATTTCTCTGGAAGACATGTCAGTACAGCTAGAAGGGGCTCCCTAGGTGGAAGACTGGGGAGGGCAAAGCAATCACCCCACCCTCATGGAGCTCTAGCCTGGAAAAGATGGTGGGCTGACAACAGGAAGAATGACCCAGGCATTAAATAACTTGGCCACTGGCTCTGGAGACACCCAGGAGAGCACCACACCAATTCCCATTGTGGGCTTCCTGAGTCACCCAAGCCAGGCAGGGCCATTCTTCTAAACATTGTCAAAATCACCATCCACCAAAGCACCACCACCACCACCACCATCACCCACCACCATCACCACCACCATCACTATCCCCACCATCACCACCACCACCATCACCACCACCACCACCATCACCACCACCACCATCACCATCACCACCATCATCACCACCACCAACATAGCCACCATCACCAGCACAACCATCTCTACTATTTCCATCACCACCATCACAGTCACTATCACCATCACTGACGCCATTTTACCCATTAGGTTTTGGGCAGAGAGCTATATAATCCCAGGTGAGGGCAGGTGGCTGGATGGCACAGCCAGACATGTTGGTAGGAGAACAGGAGAGGACTGGTCAGGTTGCTTACTTGCCACGTGACCTCGTGTACTGTCTTGCTCTCTGAGTCTTGGTTTCCCCACACTTAAGAGGGGATTATCCTCTCTGGCCTCTCTGCCTTTCAGTGTGGTTTTGAGAATGAAATGATTTGAAGTATTTGAAAGAGGTATGTAGATTCTGAAGTGCCAGGCAAATGCTATGGCTTGTCACGGCCACGTAAGGTCCGTTCCCAGTAGGGCTCCTCTGTAGCCCCTCCCACCGCCACACATTGGCCGGGTGTTGGGAGGGCAGCAGTTCCAGGAACCAACCCCAGAAGCTGGAAGATCGATTCTGCCTTTGACTGGAATGTATACGTATACAAATGAGCATGCAAATTTCCTGTGGTCCTTTGGGAGAGCCCAGCTGGGTCCTCTGGGTGGGCTGCCCTGCCTCTGGCTCAGATGGTGCTGAGGGATGGGGCAGGGAAGCCAGAGAGGAAGGCTGTGGGGGAAAAGGCCGGGGAACACAGCGCTTGCTGGAGTTCTCAAATGCTCGGTGCTCAGGCTGCACCTCTGCTTTATAAAGAATCCATGGTCCTTACAGAGGCCCAAGCCTCCCTCCTGGGCCTCTCTGTCGCTCTTCCTCCTCCCCTCTCCTCCCTGCCTCTCTCCACCAACTCTCCTTCAAAGGCCCGTACCGGCTCTGCTAACAGGAACTCTGGCTTCAGGGGCACACAGGAGCTAGTGCCAACCCGTAATCCCAACCAGAGCCACACCATGCCTTTCAGTCCTTACCCTGCCCCATGGACCCACCCCACAGAGTAGCACTACGTAGAGTTATGTGGAGACCCTGAGGTGGATCACCCTCACCCAGGGAGCTGGAGGCCTTCTCTCCCACGACTTGGCCCAGGTAACTGGCAGGAGAGGATGTCCCAGACCAAGCACCTAGGAGGAGGAGGAGGAGGAGCTCATTGGGGCATCAGGATGAGGCTGGTAGACCAGGACGCCTCCTAGGAAGGAGCTGGGCTTCACAGGAAAGGAACTGAAGCTCTAAAGCCCAGGAGAGATGAGGTCACATGTCCTCAGTAGGACCTAGCGAGGGTGGCTGCAGGCTGGGAAGAGAGGACAGAGCTGCCTTCCAGCAGAGGGTGTGGCCCCTTTCCTCCAGTAGGGTTTGGGTGTGCATCCTTCTTAGAGGGGACACAGGTTGGGACCCAGGCCCAGGCCTCATGCCCCTGTTCAGGTGCTCCATGCTGGGGCTAGAACAGGAGCCACGGAGCTAAAGCTGGCCCCCATGTCACCTTGGCCCCTAGCAAGTTCCTTGGCAGCCCTGGTCATCTGGAGCAGGCCAGCCTCTGTCCTAGGTAGATGCCCCCTAACTGGGTGGCTGGGAAGGAACCCAGTGCCTTGGAAAGCCCCGGTCTCCAGTCTGAGTGGGACAGACCAATTCCCTAAGTCACCTGCAATGCAACTTGCCTTGGACCCAGGACTCTCTCCTCACTAGGCTTTGCCGGGGGAGCTGCTGTGCTCACTTGAGGCTGGCCTCCGTCTCTGCTCTGGGCTGGGGTGCTAAGCAGGAGGGGCCAGGAGACTGGAGAGCAGGCCCTACCCTCAGCTGCTCCAGGCCTGCGGCCTGCTGAAGCAGAGCCCTCGCGCGTGCTCAGGAGGAACACATCCACAGCCGATTTTCAGAACTACTCTAAGATTTCATCTCACCCCAGTCAGAATGGCAGCTATCCAAATACAAGCAACAATAAGTGCTGGCGAGGATGTGGAGAACAAGCCACACTCAAACACTGCTGGTGGGACTGCAAACTGGTGCAACCCATCTGGAAAGCAGTATGGAGATTCCTTTAAAAACTTGGAATGGAACCACCATTTGACCCAGCCATCCCACTCCTCGGCCTATACCCTGAAGACTTAAAAACGGGCTGGTGCTGTGGCTCAGTGGTAGAGCACCTGCCTCGCATGTATGAGTCACTAGGTTCGATCCTCAGCACCACATAAAAAATAAATGAATAAAAAAAAGATGTTGTGTCCATCTACAACTAAAAAAAATTTTTTTTAAAGACTTAAAAACAGCATACTACAGTAATGCAGCCACTTCAATGTTTATAGCAGCACAATTCACAATAGTAAACTGTGGAAGGAACCTAGATATCCTTCTATAGATGAATGGATAAAGAAACTGTGGTATATATATACACAGTGGAATATTACTCAGCATTAAAAGAGACTAAAATTATGGCATTTGCAGGTAAATGGATGGAGTTGAGGAATATCATGCTAAGAGAAGTAAGCCAATCCCAAAACCAAAGGCCGAATGTTTTCTGATTAGTGGATGCTGATACATAATGGGGTGGAGTGGGGAGCATGGGAGAAATGGAGGAACTTTGGATGGGGTGGGGGGAGGTGGGGGAGGGGAGGGAGTATGAGGGTAGCAAAACGGTGGGATGAGGTGGACATCACTACCCCAGGTACGTGTATGAAGACACGAATGGTGTGACTCTTGTTTGCAACCAGAGAGATGGAAATTTGTGCTCCATATATGTACTATGACTTGAAATGCATTCTTCTGTTTTAAAAATAAGTTAAATATATACATATATATATAAAGATCCAAACTAGAGCAAAAAAAAAAAGCTGATTTAGACTTACAGAAAAATTGAACTGAAAGCACAGAGAGCCCCGCACGCTCCTCCCCCCACAGTCCCCCGCTACTCACCCTGCGTTGGCGCTGTCCATAGCCCGGCTCAATGTTACCAGCCAGAGTCTACAGCCCCTCTCCCCGCACCACATCCTGGGCCCTGCTCCCCACCTCCTTGGCTTTCCCTTCCCTTGGCTTTCCCTTTTCCAGAGAGTCGCAGCTACAGCCCTCTCAGGCTGGCTCCTTTCATTCAGCAGCTTAGCGATGTGCAGTTTGTGGCCACGTGTCCCCATGGCTTGATGGCTTGGTTCTTTTCAGGTTTAAAGGACAGTCTGAAGTCTGGGTGGACCACAGCTTGTTACCTGCTCTCTGCTGAAGGATGCCCAGGCTGCCTCCAAGTTTGGTACTTATGAATAAAGCTGCCCTCGTCCTCAGGTCAGGAGTGTGTGGACTGTTAAGTGTCACTGCATTTGGGTAAATACCAAAGGGCATGGTGGCCGGTCAGAGAAAGCTTGGTTTTGTAAGAAGCCCCCAACCTGGCTTCCTGAGCAGCTGTTCTAGGAGCGCTTTGAGCAGCCCCAAAGGAGCGCCTTGGGTGGCCACACCTGGCCAGTGATGGCAGTGTTCTGGGATGGCCACTCTGCTAGGTGTGGTCATGTCCCACCCTGGCCTCAAGTTGCCCTTGCCCAGTAATGTGACCTGGACATCTGTTGTGCTCACTTTCCGAGGGCACGTCCTTGGCATGGTGTCTGTTTTTAAACTGAGCTGTTTTCTTGCTGTGGAGCTGAGTCTTCTGGGTATCCTGGCCACCAGTCCTTTATCAGATGTTTCTTGGGGGCCCCTCCTCTGAGGCTGTGTCTGTCTCTCTTCATTCTCTTAACGCAGTGTTCTGTGCAAAGCAGTTTTTAATTTTAATGAAATTAAATTTTTGTGGCAATTGGTGGCTCTGAAAGTGAATGTTCTAGCAACCAGCCAACGGCACCTGATAATGCTGGTCACCTTCACCCATGCCAGTGGCCAGCAAGCCCCAAAGCCGCCCTCCCTGGAACTCTGTCTGCATCATGGGAGTCATCATTACTTTGGGAAAACCCAATGTGCCACTTTTCCAGATGCTGAAACTTCTGACAGCTCCTGTGAAACATCTTCTTGTCCCCTGGACAAGGAGTTTCAAGGCCCCCTGGTCTTTGCATGTGGGTGGTCTGGAGTTCCTTTAGTGCTGTAGCCCCTCACTGACCACTCCACAGGACGTCCACCCTGGGGAGGAGTCCCGACAGGTCTAAGCCAGAGAAGCAACATTGCTCTCTGTCCCTCCACTGGTCAGAGACAAGGTGTTTCCATCTCGAGACAGGTGCCCTACTTCCGAACTTCCGACCAACGATGGGGAGATGTGAGAGGAATTCCCGGTGCCAGCAGCCAGGGCCCTGTGTTTGCCTTCGGCTGTCAACAGGGGGTCACATCACAGAAGCCCATTTCCCCACAGCTCTGGAGGGAGGAATCCAAGGGGAAGGGCGGGGCTGGGTCCTTCCAAAGGGACCAGGGGGTCTGCTCCACACTCGGGTCCGAGAGAGCCCTGGTTGCAGGCTGGATGCCGGCCCACGGCCCACACACCTTCTCAGGGCTTCTCCTGAGGTCTGCCGGTCCCCGCACCTGCTTTGGTGAGGACTCCAGCCACGTCACATTCAATCTCATCTCAATGCTTCCCCCATTTCCAAATCAGGTCACACCCATGGGTGGGAGGTTTGGCACCTCGCAATTGACTTGAGGGCCACAGTGTGACCTGCGACCTCTGTGTACCGGCCTCCAGCAGGTGGTTCCGGGCCTCTACTCCAGACACCCCACGCCTGAGAAACAAGAGGTGTACAAGCAGAAAGTCCCCTTGCTGCCTCCCGTCGTCCCTTCCTAGAGGTGGGATGCTACCACCACGTGACCAGCTGGGGACAAGTGCAGCACGGGGGAAGGGGTTCTGGAAGACCAGGGTCCCCGCCATCGATGGGCCACCCTGGCCTCCACCTCCGGTTTTTGCTAAGAAAGCATCTCCAAGTGTAGCCGCTGTCCTTGACATGCCAGGACAGAGGGATGCCACCGTGGGAAGGGAGGGGAGCCATAGAGGCTGGGCTCTTCCACCAGGTTCTTCCACCCAGGACTACGCATCTACGGGGGAGCCACTACCTCTCTGAACCCCAGTGTCCTCTGTAACGGGGTCCTCTCTGCACACGGGCTCCTGGGCTCTGCAGCACATAGATGTGCACCACTGTAGGCCACTTCTGGATGGTGGCTTTCCTTTGAACATGTGCCCAGGGCACAGGGAACCCCCTGGGGCAGGCAGTGGAGTGCAGAAGTTTGAAGTCCAGCTCCAGCACTTCCCCAGCCTACCCTCAGTGTGCCTGTCTACAGGAGGCACAGGCGAAGCCCCCGTGGGGTGTCGTCACACACAGCGGGACACCAGTGCCAGTGTCCTCAGTTCACTGCGAGGTCCCTGAGCAGCACACAAGACTCCTGCTGGCAAGGGCAGGCAGGGTGGTGGCCTCCCTCTGAGGCTCAGGGCAAGGGGTCTGACCTGTCCCCCATCCTCACCTAGGTGCTCTCAGGCTTCAAGGCCATAAGGACCCTCTGGCCTCACTCACACCCAGAATGTCATCCCGCAAGCCCTGTTCTCAGGCTTCCTCTGAGGAGCCCTGGTGGACAGGTTATAGATCTGCAGCCCTGGGGTGCCCAGACCAGTCCCCCCGATAGGACTACTAAGGAGAGTGAAGCTTGTGGTGGGGCTCGAACACGAGACCCGGACGTGGGAGGACACATGAAGGCCCCAGTGGTGTTGCGGGTCTCCAGGGGATGCCCAGGGTCTTGGTGTGGCCTGACTGTGTACGTGGGGTGTGTACAGTGGTGTTTGGGGGGCCCAGGCAGGGAGGCCCGGATGGGGAGAGCATGGCCTGTGCCCAAGAGGGACTGGCATGCTGTCCACATTGGAACCTGCTGGCCCCTGAGAGGGAGCCTGTGGGCGTGCGGAGGAGCCAGGCTCGCCTCCCACCTCCACTCCCGCTGGCTCCCAGAGCTCTCTGGGTGCCCCTATTGACCTTCCCTGTGCCTGATCTCCCCCCACTGAGAGCTGGCTTGGCATTCTGCATTCCTGGGGCTCACTGAGCCCCCCAGGTGCAGGCCTGGAGGGGAGGCTAGGCAGCTGTCTTCACAGGCCTGGAAGCCCGCCTGGTCTCTGCTTTAGGAATCCGGTGTTGGGGGCAGGGAGAGGATCACTGGGGTGGGGGTACCAGGCCTAATAAACACTGGTTGAATGCCTGCAGTGGACGCCCATCCTCAGGTGGTGCCCATGAGGGTCAGGGCTCAGCCTGTGATCTGCATTGGCCTGCACCCAGAGCTGGAGACAAGTCAGATAGCAGGAATCAGTGCTCTCGGTCTTTGGTCAGGGCCAGTATGTGACCAGAGTCAGGGCAGGACTCAGACGTGACAAAGGATGAGGGCTGCCTCTGGGAACAAAGTCGGGAGGGTGAGAGGGCTGCGAAGCGTCTGCAGTGTCTGGCCTGGGCTCTCCACACTCCCTGTCCCTTTCTGTCCTGTAAATCTTGAAGACCTTCGTTGAGAGACACGTCTGTGACTCAGAGTGCAGACTCTGGGCCAAGCTTGTACCCTGGCTGTGCAGCCCCAGGCAGGTCACAGCACCTCTCTGAGCTGCAGCTCTCCAGCTTTGGCCATAGTCAGTCACTACCATGAGGGTAAAGGGAGGTTGGGGACAAGTCACCGGGCTGGGGAAGGTCAGAAATGCACATCCATGCATGTTCAGGCTCTGCCCTGGAAACGGAGACCCCACCCAGGAGCCTGTGGCACAGGAGCGTGGCGGGCAGCAACCTTGCTTCTCCGGAACTGCACTTCCTCTGCCCAGCCCCCGGAGGGTGTTAGGAAAACCCGCAGATCACACCTGGGTCTCACACTAGGGAGCTGTGAGATCGAGTGGCTGGAAATAGCCTGAAATCACCCCCCTGCCCCCATCGCCCAGGGCCAGCAGGGTGGAGGAGGGTGCCAAGGGTGGGCAGAGCTGCCTGGCTTGTAGAGCCTGCAGTGACCCCAGCTCCCGGGAACACGGCTGTGGACTGAGAGCTGGAACAATGGCCAGGAGAAATCTGGGCATCTCTGGGTCCGGGCAGTCAGAGCCCTGGGGTCCCTATGCCTGCACAGGCCTGGGCTCTCCTGACCTGAGAAAGGCAGTCAGCCGAGCGGACCTTGCTGGTAGCCACGGGAACAGGGTGGGAGAAATGATTCAGACCACTTGGTCCCAAGTCCCCCAACTACTGTGGGGGAACCTTCCCTCCTCTTCCTCTCTGGCAGGCTGCCCTGGGTACCTGCTGGCCAGGACCCACAGTGTCGCTTAGGCCAGCAGCTTCACATCTCCGGTCCTTTCCCAAAAAGCACATGGAAATACTCCTGCCTGCCCGACAGGGGCAGCCCCGTCACCAACCAGTTGTGGGTGGGACAGAATCCAGGTGGGACTGGATGGTCTCCCCTACCTCCGGGAACTCCAGCACTCCCTGCCACCCCCTCTCCTGGCCTGCGGGGTTGGACCTCAAGAAGTAAGCATGGCAGCTGGGTGCCCACATCCTGGTGCCCATGGAAGCACATGTCCTGCCTGAGTCCCAGGGACCTCAATCTTTCCTGGCCTGGTGTCCCCCAAGAAAGGGTCTGTCCTGTGGGCTAGGCTGAGTTAGTGCAGCAGAGAGGCAGCTGTGGGGCTGGGAGCAGCACATGGGCAGGGGCACTAGCGAAGGGAGACCTGCAGTTACCTGCACTCAGCACGGGGCCAGCCACCCGTCTGCCCCCTTGTAGGTCCCCATTGCAGATGCAGCAGGTAAGGCACAGAGCAGGTGGGTAACCTGCCTGAGATCGCCCAGCTGGAACAGGGGAGCCGGGGCCGTCTGTGCGGTGCTCTCTGATCCAGCAGCCACATGTGGCTCCTTCAGTTTAAATAAACTGTCAGTAAAATTAGAAATTCAGATCCTTGGGCCACAGACACGTTTCCAGTGTTTGGCAGCCACTGTGGCTAGTGGTGGCCGTGCTAGACAGAGCAGACCCACATGTGCCACCACTATAGGCAGGGCCATGGACAGAGCCATGGGACCTTCTCCTCTAAGAAGAGGAGGCCAGGGTGGCAAGGGAGGGTGGTGCAGGGGGCTTCCCCTCAACCCTGGCCTCCTCTCCTGCCTGGGAGCTGGGCTGATGGCACTGGCCAGCACACCTCTCAAAACTGTTCCTGCCGGGCATGTGGCACACGCCTGTAATCCCAGAGGCTGGGGAGGCTGAGGCAGGAGGATGGCGAGATCAAGGCCAGCTTCAGCAATGGTGAGGCACTCAGCAACTCAGTGAGACCCTGTCTCTACATAAAACACAAAATAAGGCTGGGGGTGTGGCTTGGTGGTCGAGTGCCACTGAGTTCAAACCCCGGTACTGCCTCCCCCCAACAAGCAACTGCTCTTGCCTTGACTGGCTCTGAACTGGACACAGCGCCCAAGGCCCCACAGTGTCCACAGCTGGCCTGACTGCCACAGGATAGTCAGGGAAGGGCTCTGTGGAGCTTCAGACACGGAGCTGCGCTGTGAGAGCCAGGAACTTGTGTTGACTGCCTCCACCCTGGCCGGCCTCCGGGAGTCTTTTCTGGAGGGGCAGGGACTGCCAGGCAGAAGGACCAGGGAGGGGCCCAGGAAGTTTGACTTTGCTGATGACTGGGCTGAGAAAGCAGCACCTGCCATGTGCCTGGGACACCAGGCCACCAGGGAAGCTTCCAGAGGAGGAGGCCTGCAAAGTCTCACCCTGTACAACCTGGTCAACAGAGAGATAGGAGCCCCTGCTCAGTATCACTTCCCCAAACAGTCCCTCCCTGACAGCCTCATGGCATGGGTGCAGCTGGGCCAGGGGAGAGCTTGGGGCAGGGCAGGGGCTGGGGGTTTGAGGGCAGAGTTGAGTGGTGGCATGGTGGCAGGTCCCATGTTCTGATTGTGGCATGTGGTCAAAATTACAGTGCATGTGACCCAGCCAGGTACTCCCTGTGTTCAGCTCCCTACAGGCCCTTCAGCCTTGGGCTCGCAAAGTCCACTAGACAGCTGGGGGAACTGTGCTGTGCCCAAGGACTGGAATCCCAGCCTGCCCTCCTCCTGTCCATTCCCTGTGTGACCCCAGTCTTGAGAGGGCTGGCTGGTAAAAAAAAAGGGCCCCTACGCACCCAAGGAGGGTCCTGAATGCAAAGGGTGGACCATGGGACCAGAAGTCAGAAGGCTTGCGTCTAGTGGTGCTCCCTGTGACCTTACAAAAACCCCTCCTCCCTAAGAATGAGATGGCCTAAGCAAGAATGGCAGGAAATCCATAGCGCTCTGGGGCCTGCTTCCCAGTGCCCCCTCTGGATCTCTGGTCCCACCCCTGAGGATACCCTAGAGTCTACACTGTCTGGGGACCACAGGCCTCATGTGTAAAAGTGCACCAGGGTTCAGTGTGTGGCCAGGACTAAGGTTCAGAAGTGAACCAGGACCAGGGTGCAGTACTCAGTGTGTTCACCCAGGATCAGGGCTCAGCCTGTGGTCAGGGCCTGTGGTCAGGTAGAAGTCGCGGCTGAGTCTCGGCTCTGGTTCCTGTTCCACTTCTGGCCACAGGTAGTGCTTAGAAGAAGGCGTTAAGGGTGGTGTTCCCTCTGGGCTGCATGCAGAACTCCAGGTGTCCAGCTAATGAGACTGTCAAGGGCTTCTGCAGTGGTAACCAGGACCCGGGAAGGAAACTCACTGGTGTGGGGTGGTGCCTAATAGGGCCAGGGGCTAGAACAGCTGCTGGGAAGGGGGACTGTTTTATGTAAATTGGGGGCAAATCTTGCGGTTTAGAGTTCTAGATTCTAGAGAGTCCGGACTGGAGGAAACTGTAAAAATCATTCGATGGAGACATGCACGTCCTAAGAGGGAAACTGAGGAACAACAGTTCAGTGCTTCAGCAGGGAGGCCCCCGCCTCTGGTGCTCAGGGCCAGGCTGAGCTGCTCCCTCCTTGGGGAGGGGTGTGGACCAGCTGCAGTCTGATCCGCCTCTGGGGAGTGGAACATCTGGACTCTGGATCAGGGACTGGGGTGGGGGGGCAGTTTTCTAAGAGGGACACATCAGGGGGAGCAAGCAAGGAGTCCCCACACAGAGAGGAAAGATGTGCCTCCCACAAGCCTCAGTGTGGGAGAGAGACCGCCCTGCCCTGGATGGCCCAGTGTGGGGGTCCCAGTCTCACCAGAAGAACCCAAGCCCCGGAGCCAAAGCCTGCTCCAGGGATGGCTGCTTCCCTCCCCGCCCCAGCTGGGGAAGTCCTCTCCGAGATCCTGATTTCCTACTCCTGCTACCTCTTGGCCGGATATCAGAGGCCCTCTGGTGGCCACTGGCTGCTACTGCAGCGAGGAGGCCAAGACAAGGGCAGCTTAGCCAGGACGTGGGGGAGGGAGCAGCTTCCCAGGACACCGCCTCCTTTCTGTCATTGTCAGATACTGGGGAAGAAAGCCCTTCTCCCGGAAGAGGAGGGGGATGTGGTGCTGCCCAAGGGCTTCAGCTGGGACCGGAGGCCTCCCTGCCCTCCCTGATTGTGGCCTGGTCCAGATCTCTGTGCCCCTCTGACCAGTCCCTCAGGACATCCCTGGGCTCAGGACTCTGGTTGTCCTTACAGGGGAGACTGGTGTGGACAGAGATGTTGGGTGACATGTGCAATCCGCCAGGGTGACCAGCAGATGTGCATTGCCCTCCTCCTGGAGGTCAGTGGAGGATGGTGTTGACCGCGGGGCTGCTGGAGCGGCGTTAGCTAGAGATTATGGGGTGGCCATGAGGACAGTGTGGGACGGGTGCTGAAACTCGGGTTGAAAGTGGTGACATGGTTGTGCGTCTGTATTGGTGCCACAGTGGTGGTACCCTAAGGGAAGCTGGGAGACACAAACAGCTGAGCCTAATGTTGGATTCGGGCAGCGACGCACCAGTGGTCTGCTAAGGGGGTAAGTGTGGGAAATACTGGACACTGGGCCTGCATTCAGAGTGGACCGCAAGCTGTGAGGCAGGAGCAAGTGCCTGAGGCAGGAGCATGCTGGTGAGAAGCACCTTGAGGCAATTTCCCGGAGGCCCTCCTCCAAGACTGAGGAGCCCCCTGCGGGTGGCTGGTCAAAGGTCTCAGAAGCAGGAGAGGGACCTGGGATGGCTGAAGATGGGAGAGAAATAGCTGAAGGTGCTCATCTCCGTCAGCTGAGAGAAACAATCTGAACGGGACTGGGGTGTCAGAAGAAGAGCTGGTGAGAAAGGGCGCGAGTGCCTGGGGTCGCTGGACCTCACCTTCAACTGCGCCTCCTTCTAGCTCGGTCCCCAGCCCCCTCCACCGCTTCTCGGGGCAGGAGTCTCCCCGAAGGAAGGCCGCATCCCCCAGCCTGTGCCGTCCAGAGGCCTCCCCATCTGCTCCTCTCCAGGGTCCTGAGCCCACGCCTGACTCTCCCCTGCCCATCACCCCCACCCCCTACTCATCCATCACGGTCCGTAGCCCAGCCACTTATGCCCAGTCCCCTTCCAACCCCCCTCCTTGCCCCAGGCGTTGTCTTCCCATGCATCCACCCTCCACCCTGGCATCCATAATCCCACAGGATTCCCCAGTGCCGGTCCGTCCATCCGTGCGGTCCTCTCACCCACACCTCCATCTACGCTTCCCTGCCTCCTCCACCCTTTCTCCATCTCTCCACCCACGCACATATATTGTTCGTGCACAACCCCTAACTTCCTTCTCCCCATCCTTCCGTCTGTCCATCCATCACCCATCATCCATCCGTTCAGACGGCAGCCACTCCTGCTCCTGGAAGAGGCCGAGGGCTGAGACCCAACTCCTGGCACTCCCGCTGCACCGGGCAGGAGCCCGCCTTCCTAGGTGTGCGCGCCCGGGTGCGCTCCACCCCCCCCCGTCGCCCCGCGCCCCTCCCCCACACCCCGCCCCCCGCCCTCTCCCCCTCTAATGTGTGATCTGGAAGCTCTATAAAGCCTGATGTAATCCGTAATGCAGTCTCTGGCTCCCGATTCGGGATCCAGTTTCAGAGAGCGAGAGATTGGGGAGCGCCGGCAGCCGGGCGGGGGAGCAGCTCTCGCCTCTCCTCCTTCTCCGGGTCCGCGGCCGCCTCCTCCTCCTCCCCGCGCCGCCCCGCCCCCGGCTCGGCTCGGCTCCCCCCGCCCCCCAGGAAGGGGAAAAAGGCGAGAAGAGCGGGGCAGGCGAGAGGAGCGGAGCGGCGGCGCGGCCGGAGAGGGAGCGGCGGGCGCAGGCGGCGGCGGGCGCGGCGTTGGCGGCGGCCCCGGCCGAGCGAGCGGAGCGGGTGAGCCGGCGGCTCAGGCTGCCGCGCCGCGTCCTGGCCCGGCCCGGGCCCGCACGCCCCGCATCGCCCGCAGCGCCGGCATCCGGACCCTCTCGGCGCCCCGGGGACTCGGGCGGGCGGAGAACGGGGAGGGGCCTGTGTGCGCCCGCGGGTGCGCTCCAGGGGGCGTCTCGGCGAGGCCCCGAGCGGGCCGGGGGCGGCAGCGGCGGGGGGAGCCCCCGCTCCGGGCTCGGGTCGCGCGCCGGGCTCGGCCGCGGAGGACGCGGGCGCTCCCCGGGATTTGCAACTCGCCGGATCAAGTCCTGGCCGGCGCGGCCGCTGCTGCTGGAGAAGGTAAGGAAGGCTTTGGCTGGGGGCTGGGGGTGCGGCGGGAGGGGCGCAGCGCTGGCGGGAGGAGATCGAGGGAGGGGGCGCCCGGACTTCCCAACTTCGCGGTTTGGGGCTTCGCAGATCCCAGGTTTGCGCTCGGATCTCGGGAGTTTGGACCCCCACCCCCTCCCAATCCCCTGCCTCTTCCAGCGGCAGCGACAGAATCTGGCAAGTCCCTGCGCGCCCGCATTGGGCAGGCTGAGGAGGGGGCGACCCTGGACGTGGGAGAGGCTCCTCCGTGCTGCTCACCCCCCACCCCAATCCACACACACAGCCCGACCCGACTGGTAGGCTGAGCTGGGGAAGACACCCCCTCCCCATCACAAGCACAGACCCGGAGAAGGCTGGGGAAGGCGTTCCCGTGGTGCCCCTCACACACAGACGCTAGCGGGGGTCTAAGGGAGCCCTCTCCAGCCCCTACAGCCGCACAGGGATCGGGGATTCTCGAAAGAGACACCACAAGGGTGGCCCTCTTTTCCTAATCACTCAGAACCCCCTGCATACATTACATTATATGGGCCGACATATCCCCCCCCGCACAGAGCCAGAGGAAGGCAGAGAAGCCCCCAGACTCCCCCTCACAGCCCTCACCCACAGACCCGGCATTGGCGGCGGAGATTCCCGGGAGGTTGCCTTCACCTCAATTCGGCTGGAGGGCGATCCTCGTGCCCCCCACCATCGCAGACACACACGCAAACGCCCTCGCTCTTTCGCTCCTGGTCTTCCTTTCCACTCGGCCGGACAGGCGGCGCGGATAAGCCCATCTGAACTTTGGGTCGGCCTTGTGCCCCCTCCGCAGGAAGCGGCAGGGTTGGGTGCCGAGCACTCCCGGGTCCGCGTCCCCCGCGGGCAGAGGCCGCCGGCCTTCCGCTGCCACCTCGCTGGCTGGGAGCCGTGCCTTGCTGCCTCGAGGAATGAGCATGGCTCCCGCCCCCTCCCCGGGAGGCTGGGGGCTTGAGATCTGGCCTGGAACCCTCTCCCTGTTCGGCTAGTCGAGGCAGAGAACGCCTCCGGCCTCGGGAGGGGGCGGCGGAGCGGAGTGTCACCGGGAACCTAGGCGGCCGGGAGGGCTTGTCGGAGGCTGCGGCTGAGTCCTGGTGTCTATGCCCGGCCGCGGCGGCTCCTGCTTGGTCACTCCCAGGCGACCCGAAGGGAGCGTCCAGCCTGATACCCCAGACTGGGGCCTGCTGGGCACTTTACCCTTTCCACTTTAATGTGCTTCCAAGTTTCTTGGCGCGCACAGACCCAGGCTGGGGATCAGCCTTAACCCACCCCTCCTTTAGCAAGCTTTCCTCCGCGAGGTCCCCATCACGTCCCATTCCGCCGGGTCTGGGGCGAAGATTCCTTAGCGGCAACTCCCAAGGAGTTGAAAACATGAAGGCGTGTGGGTGGGCAGGGGGCGCGCACTCCCGCCCCAGAGGAGCCTCATGGCATAAGTGTTGGGGAAGGGGCTGCGAGGTCTGCGTTTCTGTCCTACCCTGGGGACCCAAGAAGACCCTCAGTGCCCTCTTGCATAGCCACAAACACACGCCCCCCTCAGAGCGAGAGCCTCCACAGAGGAACGAGCCGTGGCCGCGCGGCGGAGGCGGAGGGAGAAAAGGAGGCTGAGGTCCTATTTCATATCTAGGAGCCTGTGCCAGGGGTTTGGGGTCTGGAAAGCAGATATAACGTCTCTCATAACCCTCGAACCTAAAATTCCTCTGCGACCCTCGCAGGGGAGGAGGCAGCAAGGGAGATCGAGGGGATAGCTGTTTCCTCCTGGACCGCGGGAGGCCGCGAAACTCTGCGTCGGGACGCCGGGGTGCCGCCGGGTCTGGCTTTGAGTACCCGAGCAAGGTCAAGCAGGCGAAGGAGGGGGCGGGGGCTTCTGGGCTCGCCCCCGCCCCCGCCCGCGCAGAACTGGGGCCTTCGACGCGGGTGTGGGCCGCCTGACTAGTCAGTCCCGCGCGCCCGGCACCCGCGCCCGGTCCCCGGAGGCGGACACAGCGCGCGTTCAGGGATCCCGGAGCGCCAGGCGCCCCGTGTCGGGCTCTGTGCCCTCCCTCTCGGCTTGTTAGCTGCTGCTCGGCGCTGCTTTCTGACTTGTTGCGCCTGGATCTGGGCACGGGAAGCCGGCCGGGGAGCCCGGGAGCCGGGGCGGCGGGGGGCCGAACCCCAAGGCCAGGGGATGCGCCAGGGTGGCGCAAGCGGGGACTTGCCGCCTCCGATCCCGGAAAGGGCGTTAGTCCCCGCCGCGGTCCCGCGCGGGGGCGGAGAGGAGGCGATTCGTCGCCTTCAGCATCACGCCGCACTCCTTGGGATCCAGGGCCGGGGAGGGGACGCAGCCAAGTTGCAGAGCCCTCCAAGTCCCTTCCCTTGCCTGCAGGCTCCGGCCCCTCTTGGGCCTCGGTGGCCGCGTCCGTGAAATGGGACGCGGATTATCCTGTCGGTTCCCTTCCAGCCCCGTTCCCTAGCGCTCCTCCCGAGATCCTGCGTTCTGAGTCCGCAGCGTGCTGGGTCTGCAGCGTCCTGGCCGGCCCGGTCCTGGGGCTGCTCCGCACCTGCGGATACAGCCGCGGGCCCGGCAGGAGAGGGCCCTGGCAGGGCTGGGAGAGCGGCCGGGGCCTGGGCAGCTTCCGGCGGCGCCCTAGTGCCCTGGCCCGCACGCCTGGCCTAGCCCCGCCTCCCAGAGCGAACCTGAGCGGGCCAGAGCCTGTCCCCGGGATACGCGGCGGGGCTCAGGCCGAGGCGTCCGGCGCGGGTTTGCGGTGGTGGAGGGCGGAGGGCCCGGCGCGCTACTGCGGACGGCCGAGAGAGGGCGCGCACGCCGCGCCCGCGCCAGCCCTGCCCGCCCCTTCCGTCTCCTCGGCTGCCGGCCCGCGGCTCCCGCCCCATCTTGGGCAGCCCCCGGCCGACCTTTCTCGTGCCTCGCTCCCCCAGCCAGGGCCAATGACGCACCTCGCGTCGCATCCTGAGCCCCATCACTTGCTTCTCCCCAAACTCACCTGGCCCGAGTCAGCTGTGTACAGGCGTGAGCGTACGTGTTTGTGTGCATGTGTACACGTGTGCCGCGCATGCACGTGCGTGTCCGTCGGTCCGCAGGCTGTTAGCGTATGTGTGCAGGCATGCAGACTTCTACACGGGTGTGCATGCGAGTGTGCGCCCTACACAGCAGGAGGTAGTGAACCTACATCTCACCGTCAGCCCTGGTCAGGTCCTGTGCAGTGCTTGCACCATACGGACCCCCACCAGGAACTCTGAAAGTGGAGGGTTTTGTTACTCCCTCTACCTGCAAGCCACTCCCTCATTGCCCTCCAAAAGCCTGGCCTCCCTGGCTCCAGCTGCACCAGTGGTCAGATCTGTGATTTCTGGTAAACACACAGAGGCTGAGGTTCCCTTGGACACAGCCCAGAGGAAGTGGCACACACTAATTGGGTGCCCGTCTGTACACACTTGCATTGAAGTACTGTGGTGGGCGTGTGGGTGGGCAGGGGGTGCGCCTGACTCTCCCTCCCCCGAACACTGAGACTATGAGAAGAAAGGGGTCCCAGAAGCTTCAGGGGCTTGGAGAGTAGAAGACGACTCTTGCAGGAGCACAGTGGTGCTGCTCCGCCAGGAGGTTCCCAAGAGGAAGCAGCAGCTAAATGGAGTCCACAGAAGAGGTGTGTCAGGAAATCCGAAGGTTCTGAGCAGAGGGAACAGCCATCAAAGACCCTGGGTTCCAGGAGAATGCAGGAGTTGGGGAGGGGCAAGACCAGGGGCTCCCCATGGGTTGGGGCCATACCAGGAACCCCGAAGACCTTGGCCTGTGCTCTAGAAGCTGAGGGTCTTAGGGTTGGTGACTTGGCCTGATGGACATGTCACAGGGATGGCAGATGCTCCTTTGGGCAGCCAGATCACAGGGAAAGAGTGAGGAACCAGAATGTACACCCTGCCCAGTGGGCGTCCACACCCGCGCATTCCTCACAACAGTGGCACACGCAGCCCTGACCTGACCGGAGACCCCCACCACTAGTGTGCAGCATCCACATGAGCACTGTGCACATACTGTGTACCCCACAAGGAAGAGAAACACACAAACTTGCACACTGTTGCCCTGGGCACTTCTCCGTGTGAGCTCCCTGGGGAGGACATTGGCCACACAAGCTCACCGTTGCCCCATGCTCATGTGTGCACGTCCACTCACAGAGGCGGGCGGGAGTGTGGACACAGACCGAGAGGGCCAGGGGACACACAGGCCAGCCCTCATCCAGCCCACTGCCACAGGCAGGCCCTGGCCCTGGACCGGCAGGTGCTGTGCAACACCAGCCTTCGGGTTCCTGTTCTTATGGGGCCTCATTTTCCCTGCTCCTCAGCCTCCTCCTCTAGGCGGGGACAGCTGTCTCCAGGGTTAAGGTGAGGGATAGCCCTCAGAAGACGCAGCACAGAGCATGGCCCCCTCCTGTTACCTCATTTACGCTGAGTGAGAAAGGAATGGGAAGGGCTCAGCACCTCAGCACCGGGGCCAGCCTGTCACCCCTGTTACCCTTTCAAACACCTAAGCCCCCACTAGCGGGATCACACGTGCGTCTAACTGTGAATGGTTTAGGCGGTTCCAGGTGTCCTGTGGACCTGCCTCTGGGTGGGGCGCTCTGGATCGGTGTTGTTCCTGGCCCTGGCCTGCCGCTTGCCTGGGTGGACCTGCGCCCACCTCTGCCTCTTCCCTCCACCCTCTGCTCAGCTGTTTGCACAATACAGACGTGCACACGCACACCACACCCTTCCTTCCGTCTTCACCCCTTGTCCATCCTCATCAGCCCCATCATGCCCATCTCTGGAGCCCCCATCCCTGTACCTCACCACCCTGTTGTACCCTTTCACCAAGGCACACCCCACCACGCCCCACCTGCTCCCCACGACCCACACACCTCATCCCCACCATCACCTCCAGCACCCTCACAGATGCCATCACCCCACCCATCACACCCACAGCCCCCTCCCTGGAGACCCACACCATGCCCATCCTCCTCTTCTACCACCACAAGGCCTGCAGGTATGTGGGCTTGGTGGGGTGTGGAGGGGGCCCCGAGCCTCACCATCAGGCCTGTATCTGTGAGCACGTCTGGAGAGGAATAAGTGCAGCAGGCTATCTCCCATGGCCCCCTGGTTCATATCGGGTGACTGTGACATCTTGGCCCCATTGGGCAGATTCTGGGGAGCTCTGAGGCAGCTGGAAGAACGGTTTGAAGAACCGCCCCTGCCTCTCACCCTGCCCTGGACCACTTTTGGGGATGCTGACTCTCAGCTAGGATTTGGAGTTGAGGTGTCCTTGAAGTGAGAGAAGGGCGGGGAGTCAGGGGTCTTTGGGGGCTCATCAGGGCCATGCAGTGGTGGCCTGGGCCCTCGTGCATGATTTTTTTGGGGGGTACTGGGGATTGAACTCAGGGGCACTCGACCACTGAGCCACATCCCCAGCCCTATTTTGTGTTTTATGTAGAGACAGGGTCTCACTGAGCTGCTTAGCACCTTGCCATTGCTGAGACTGGCTTTGAACTCGCGATTCTCCTGTCTCAGCCTCCCTAAGTGCTGGGATTACAGGCTTGAGCCACCGCGCCCGGCTCGTGCGTGATTTTGACACACTTGCACATTGTGGGGTACAGAGGAGCAGCAAAAATCCTCTGGCCCCGCCCTGTGACATCCCCGCCTGTGACTAGCGGCCAGCCTTCCGTGCCTGGAATCTCACGCCCTGCTTGTTGGCTGGTGACTTTGGACTGGCCATCTTGCTGAGACTCAGCCTGCCTTGCCATGATGAGAGGGTAGGGTGCTCTTGCCTGTTGGCCTGAGATGCAGATCACCATGCTGCTGACCGCTGGAGACCCACATGGTGGGCTCTAGAGGACGAGGCTTGGCAGTACCTGCCCCGGGGAAGGCGTGTGAGCATGACTCCGGAGCCAGCACGGATGCCCGCACCCCCCTGCCCTCTGTCGCTCCCAGCCCCCAGTCCTCGAGACCTCCCTGCGTCCGGCCCAGGCCTCTGAGCTGGTGGCTCCTCCAGGGTCTCCTTGTCCCCTGCAGCATGCTCCCACCATGCACAGCCCATGCCCTTGCCCCAGCACACACCGCCTGTGCACAGCTTCACTTGCACACCGCACATTGGCCTCCTGCTCGGAGACTGCACGCACTTGCACACCTGCACGAGTACGTGCACACACACAGCAGAGCACACATTTGCACAAGGCCACACGCACACATGGCGCATGCATGGTGTCCATGTGCGCACTACTCATGCACTCACACCCTCATGCCTGCGCACACTTGCTCGCATTCTGCACGTGCTCAGTTCACCCGCTGGTCCGACCTGCAGGACACAGCTCTGTCCCAGCAGCCTGCACCGCCACTGCAGCTGTCCTTCACCTTCCATAGCCTGTGGGTGCTGGGTGTTGGTGGAGGCAGGTGGGTCCCGCTCCCCAGTGCAGCCCCAGGGAGCCGCAGTGCTCCACCTGAGCACAGGTTTGGGGTGGCTGGCCTACCTCCTTGGGGCACATGGTTAGTCTGGCTGCCGCCCTGGCACTGTGGTGGCAGTACTGGCGGGAGGAGTCAGGATCCAGCCTCAGTGTCAGCCTCTTCCTATCCCTTGGGTGCCGCCAGGAGCTCTGCCATCAGGCAGCTCTCTGGGGACAGCTCTTGGGTGACAGTTTCCTGTCCTCTCGCCTCAGGCCTGCCCTAGGACATGTAGGGACCTGAAGCGGCAGGGCGAGGGCACGGTGTGGGCAAAGGCTCTGGAGGCTGGGCCAGCAGGAGGCTGTGTGACTGCCTTGGCAGAAGATGTTACAGGAGACCTGGGCCTCAGAGCCCCATCAGAGCCTTGCCCGACACCGGGGCCAAGGTGTCGTGGGCGGAGGGGTGATGGGGCCTGACTCTCCCTCCAGGATCACCTGGGGAGATGCTCAGCCTCTCTGGGCTTGGTCTCTGTGACTGGTGGAGGTGGCAGCCGGTGGCCCTCTGTGGGTGGGATTGGTTGAAGGCTTGCACCTGGGCTCTGTGGGGCCTCGAGTAGAGCCTGCCCCAGGCCCCTGTTGTGCACCCCCAGAGTGGACCCCCATGTTCTGTCCATGCCTTTCTATCTTCCTGGCAGCTCAGCCTGGCTTCCAGCCAGGTTCCCTGGGCAGTCCCTGTGCCCAGGCAGGCGGTGGACAGAGGAAGGTGGCCTGCTGTGAGGCCAGGCCTGGCAGGCATGATGAGCATGCTGGGCTCCCTTGCCCATCTGGGTGCCCTCCTGGCACCCCATCCCCCTGTGGGGATGCCTCACTGATCTGCGCCACCACCCTGCTCCTCTGGGGGTAAATTAGAGTGGCAGGGTGCTACTGAACGGCAGGCTGGCTGCCGTAGGTCTGCCCAGGCCTCCCTGGTGCAGGCCAAGGTGGGCACATGGGCCTAGAGGCCATGGGCTGGGGAGGCAGGCTGTCCAAGCACCCAGTCCTTGGCTTGTTTCCCCTGGAGGGAGGCCTGTCCTAGACCTTTGGCCCCTTCTTATGGCTCTGGGCTCTGAGATGCAAATACAGGTTGTCCCGGGCCCATGTCTGAGGGCCTACAAAAGCCCCACAGGGCCTCCGGAGACCAGCTGCTGGGCTGTTGGAGGCCCAGGAAGCCCATGGCAGTGCATGGGCACCCTGAGCAGGGAGGGCCGCCCACCCGCCTCCTACCCCCCTGGACAGCCCTCGGAGCTGAGGGCGCCTGCCCCTCCCCCAGCACAGCCTTCTCAGGACACAGGCGGGCACTGTTCAGAGGCCGCAAGACTACAGAGCGCCTTTTGTGGCTGGTGTCTGGGGATGCCATTGGCGGCCCAGGGTGGGTGGGGAGGGGATGCGGGGGCCCGGGCCCAGGTCCGGTCTGTTGGTGTGGACTAGCCCAGGATGGGGGTGTTGCTGGGCCGTGGGGAGGAGAGCCGGACACACTGAGGCTGGAGAGGGCCCAGGCTGTCCTGCCCTGTGACCTGGCAGAGGCACACGTGTGTGCTTGTGCACCCTCATGCACACACAGGGACACACCCAGACACGTGTGCGCACACACTCGTGCCCAAGGCACACACATGGGCACACGGGGCTGCTCCTCCACCTCCCTGCCTCAGCGAGGACATTTCCTGTGGTCCCTTCCTCCTGCTCTCCTGCTGCCCTATGCCCTACAGACAGAGGGTCCTCTAGTGAAGATGGGATCAGCCAACTCCACTGCCCCCAGGAATGTCCCCTCCATGTCTTCCACTTCCAGATGGCTCTGGGGCCTGTCCCTCCAGCCTCCTTCCCCAGGCCATTCCTGTCCCCCTTACCATCCCTGCAGATAAACCCAGAACTGCCAGGTGGTCCTTGTAAAGGCTTTTAAAGGGGGCGTGGTGTGACTGCTGTGGACCAGTGTGTCCATCTGTAAGATGGATGTGCAGCAGGAGCCCTGGGATTGCTGCCCGCAGGTGCTGTCACAGGATGGCACTCCCCTGAGATGGGCCCTTCTGTGTTTTCCCACCAAGGCATCGTAGACACCGGCTCCCTCCCGCCCAGTGCCTCATGGCCAGGCCATGAGGCTGAGCACCTACCTGCTCCAGGCTGTACCCATTCTGCACATGGGGTGTGGGAGGCCCGGAGGGCCCTGTGCCTGGCCGCAGCCTGTGGCGACGGGATTCATGCATCCTGGCTCTACATCTGCTCTGCTCCCCCACCCTGCCCTGGCTCCCAGACCAGGGGCTTCCACGGAAGGCTGTAGGGAGAGGGCCAGTTGGCCCTGACATGCCTGGCCGTGCAGGACCCCCCGGGTGGAAAGCTGTGGGTTTTGAGGTGACCCTGACTGATGGTCAGGACTAACAGGATTGCCTGGGCCTCCTTAGCGCCACAAGTGGGGGCAGAGGAGATGGACCTGCGGTGGAGCCACAGAGGCCCAAGGGCAGCACTGGGCCTGACTGGCCTTCCCTACAGCTTTGCTGGCCTCCCCCAGGGGCTGGGCTGGGGCAGATCCCTGATTCTCCACAGGGCATTAGGGAAGTGTCCATCCCTGGCTGGGGCTCAAGTAAAGGCTGGTAGCTATATAAGGTCCAGCTTGGGACTGGGGGAAGGAGGGACAAGGCTGGCTGTGGCCTCTCCAGCTCCGCAGTTGGAGGAGTGGGGTGGGAGGGATCTGCCGGCTGGCCAGGGCCACCCTGAGAGTGTGTAGGGCTGGCTGGCTCAGGGGCTTTGGGAGGTGGGGACACGGGAGCTCTCCCCAGTGTGCACAGGTCAGCCAGGAGGAGTGTGCAGTGCAGGTCTGTCCTGTTCAAGGACCACTGACAGGGCCGGCTGGGCCACGTCTGCCCCAGGTGATCCAGAGGCCTCAGGGCTTCCTCTCCCTGTTGGGGTCACTTCCTGTGCCTGGCGGCTCTTACCCTCTTGTTGAGAGCCGTGAGGATGAGCAAACTGAGGCTCCCTGTGAAGGCTTGCCCAAAGGATTGTCCAGACTCAGGCATCCCCGCTGGGGGCTCAGAACCTCAGTGAGCAGGCCTGGGGCTGCCCACTCTGCTTACTAGACCTCTGCAGAAGGACACCAGGAGGGAATACAGAGCCATGAAGACCTGTGTCTCTGGCCAGCTGGGCTCAGGCACCACGAGCAACACATCCCTCCAGTGCAGGGGTCAGCAGAGCAGAGGCATCTGCACCAGGAAGCCCAGTGGGCTCAGAGAGGAGGGGACTGACCATGACGCCCTGCCCTCCCCTGTTGGCTCAGCTAATGGGTGAAAGGGACATGGAAGTGGAGGCTGGCCAGTGAAGGGCCGTGCCTGGGTAAGTGAGTTGGGCAGTGCCCAGATTGCTGGCCCAGGGTAGCTTCGTGTGTCCCTGCTCACTATGCCCCTGGGCAGTGGTGCAGCCGGGCCCTGTCCTGGGGCTAGGAGGCCACCTGGCTGGGAGTCTGTCCAGGTTCTGCTGTGGCTCTTCCCCTGTCTGCTGTAGCTTGCGGAAGCTGCTTAGACCATAGTCTCCAAGCCTCAGGGGCTTCGTCGTGGTGCAGGGTCACAGAGGTGGGGACGAGGCAAGGCGGCCTGTCATCCCTCTGTACCTCCCAGGTCCTGTGTCGGGAGGTGAAGGACATTAGGGGCTCCCTGAGGAGCATGCATGGGCAAGGGCTGGAGCCTTCAGGGCAGACAGCGGGCAGTTGGCGATCACAGACGGTACCAAGTCAGACCGCCGCACATCCACGCCCTGTCCCTCCTGCTGTGGGATCTGCACGAGCTCCCACTCTGGGCCTCAGACAAGGCTCAGGTCTGCTGGGGTGGACAGGGTCAAAATGACCTCTCCTCTACTCCCCCTGCCTGCTCCCTGCCTGCTGGTTGGCAGATTCTTCCCAGGAAGGACGAAGGTAATTGAGGGAGGGGCAGAGGACAGAAGAGAGGGCATAGAGGGCCTGAGAGAGCGGCCTCTACTCTTGGTGGTATCCAGAGGGCCGTGAGCAGGGCCGTGAGCAGGTCCGTGGGCACCACACCAGGACACTGGTCAGTGGAACATAGCTGAGAGGCCCAGGCATCGTGTTCACTCTCCCTGATCAGGTGGGGGTGAAGGAAGAGGGACCACGTTTCCCTGGCTGGCCCCCTGCTCTGCAGGTGGACACACTAGCCAGGGTGGACAGGCAGAGGACTGAGCAAGTGCTTTGGCAGGCAACAGGGCCAGCGTCTATGCTCCCGAGCCTTCGTGCCTGGCCGGAGCTGCCTCTGCAAGCCCCAGCGGGCCAGGAGCCCACGGCGCCAGGGTTCACGTGTGTCCCCTCTGCTCTTTTTCTTCCAGCTGCTACTGGTGGCCATGGGCGGGCGCAAGGGCCCTGGACTTTAGGAGCCATTGCTGCCCTCTCACCTGAAGCCTGCTCTGTCCCCATCCTATCTTCACCCGGCTCCTGGCCTCCTGCCCCCTGCCCCTGGCCCGGCCCTGCCTGCAGCCGGACCCTGGCATGTCAAGGCCTGGCCCGAGCCTGTCTGCCCAGCCCGCGGAACCCCGGCGGCCCCGCGAGCTAGGATGAGGGGCCAGGCCGCCGCCCCGGGCCCTGTCTGGATCCTCCTGCCGCTCCTGCTGCTGCTGCTGCTGCTGGGGCGCCGGGCGCGGGGGGCCGCCGGGGTGGACGCAGGGCCCGGGGCCGAGCCGTGCACCACGCTGGTGCAGGGCAAGTTCTTTGGATACTTCTCGGCAGCTGCCGTGTTTCCGGCCAATGCCTCTCGCTGCTCCTGGACCCTGCGCAACCCCGACCCCCGGCGCTACACGCTCTACATGAAGGTGGCCAAGGTATCGGCGCCCTGTGGCGGCCCCGGCCGCGTCCGCACCTACCAGTTCGACTCCTTCCTGGAGTCCACGCGCACCTACCTGGGCGTGGAGAGCTTCGACGAGGTGCTGCGGCTCTGCGACCCTTCGGCTCCGCTCGCCTTCCTGCAGGCCAGCAAGCAATTCCTGCAGATGCAGCTCCAACAGCCGTCCCAGGACCACAGCCCGGGGCCCCCCGGCCCCAGGGACGACTTCTCCGTGGAGTACCTGGTCGTGGGCAACCGCAACCCAAGCCGGGCCGCCTGCCAGATGCTGTGCCGCTGGCTGGATGCCTGTCTGGCAGGCAGCCGCAGCTCCCACCCCTGTGGCATCATGCAGACCCCCTGTGCCTGCCTGGGTGGAGAGGCCAGTGACCCTGCCTCCAGCCCCTTGGTCCCCCATGGGGATGTCTGCTTGAGGGACGGTGTGGCAGGTGGCCCCGAGAACTGCCTCACCAGCCTGACCCAGGACAGGGGTGGGCACGGCGCGTCAGGTGAGTGACTGGAGGAGGGAGGGTCTGCGGGCAGAAGGGTGAGGACCAAAGGGTATGGTTCCCTGGGCAGGGTGTGGCCAGCAGCGCCTCGGTCCCAGCAGGAGGCCCCCCAACGAGCTGTTCACCACAGGCACTCTGAGGGCAGGGAGCCTGGCCCACGTGGGCCCCCAGCAGCCAGCGCTTGTTGAGGGTTGAGTGGAGGAAGGACGCCAGGCCCAGTTTCCCGCAAGCTGGGGGAGTTTAAATTCCCGGACAGGAGAGGGTCCTTCCTTACTCAGCAAGGGCAACTCAAGGGGCCCGAGCCTGCTATGGCCGGTGGCCGGTAGCCAGGGCCAGGTGCATGGAACAGTGGACAGAGTGGGCAGGTGGACTCTATGGAGATGCTGCCAGGAGGTGAGCCCTCACCCATGGCCTGCTTAGGGGACACAGCAAGAATAGCAAGAGAGCGCCGCCCTGGGAGCTGCCCCTTCAGGATGGGAGACACCAGGAGCCGCATTAACAGCCTCCAGCAGTGACGGGTGCCAGCCGTGCAGGCCTGGCTCCCACAGCTGCTAGCTGTCTTGAGGTCAGGGAGGTCATTTAGGCTGAGGACCACACTCACAGGCTAGGGGACGAGAGGGGACAGCGTTCCAGGCAGAGGGGACAGCAGGGTCAAAGCCTGAGATGGGTGGGTGCTTGGTGTGTCCTGCAGTCAAGGGTCCAGCTGGTCTGAGAGGTGTCAGCCCCTGGGTTTCCTCTGGGGAGGTGGAAGCCCTCATGGAGTGACAGGGCTATGCTCAAGGCCGGGTGCAACAGGGCAGTCCTGCACACACCTGCCCTGTATCTTGAGGGAAAGAAGGCAGAGCGTACCCAGGACCTGGGTTGGAGGCCAGGCTGGGCTGAGCCGGGCAGGGGCAGGGGCTGGAGCTTGACAGGCTGCGTAGGAGCTGATCGTGCAGGCCTGGTGTTCAGGGGTGAGGCTCCACTGGGGGCTCCATGTCTGGAGGCCATTGTGGGTCAAGGGCCCTCAAGGACATCTAGGGCCCTTAGCCTCTCCGGGGCCAGTGAGGCCCATGGACTCCCAGAACGATGTCTCTACAGGCATAAAACAGTCGTGGGGGTTAAAAGGAAGCCAGCTCCCCTGGAGCACAGCTGTGCACACTCCTGGCCACGGATCCCCACGAGGAGCCTCCACGAGGCTGGTGGTGCAGCCCGCTGGGAGCCAGGGAGAGCCAGGAAGAGGGGCGACTGCCCCGGCCCTCCAGGGCCTGTGGAGGACAGAAGCAGGTCACTGGGGGCTGGAGCCCAGGAAGCCAAGCAGACCAGTTTCCAGCTGGGCAGGCTGGAGGTCACTGTGACCTTGGCAAGGGCAGCTTCCCTGGCATGGCAGGCATGGAGTGGGCCAAGCGGAACCCTGGGAAGAATGGCTCGGTGTGGAGTGCTCTTTGGGGACACAGAGAAAAGCCGACAGCTGGCGTGGGGTGGGGGGGACACAGGAGGATGGGGCTGGCGGTCATCAGCAGATCTGGCCATGAGTCCTGCCCTGCCACTCCTGGTCATCTAGCTGTACTGGGCCTGGCTTCCTTCACCGGCAATGGGGACCACCCTTCAGGGCTGTGCTGTCAACCTGGGTGTGACAGATCTCGGGGTCCCGTCAGACACACCCCCTGGGCAGTGCTAGTGTTTAGCAACGTGGTCGGGTAATGGCCACACAGGGAGCTGCCAGAGATGCTCAGAGCAGCGTGGAGCTTGCTGGCACGAGCCACGGCCTCTCTGGCTGGCGGGGTGGATGAGCGTGTGCTGACTGGATGGTGCTGGGGGCTGTGGACCTTGGCTGGGAAGCGGGGCTTCACTCCTTTCCTGAGCGCCTCCGTGTGCAGCCCGTGGCAGGAGCTGGGGGTGTGAGGGTGAGGCCTCCCCCTGTGTTTGTATGTGATCTTGAGAACAGAAGGGCCCTGGGAGGGCTGGTAGCAGGAGGGTACCTCTGGGCCATTCCCACCAGCACGCTGCCTGGATTTCCCCAGGAACAGGGTGGGGCGAGGCGTCAGAGCAGAAGCCGTGCTGAGGCCGATGTGGCGCCCTGTGCTGTATCAGGCGGGAGACTCTGGAAGGCCTGGGGCAGAGGCCAGCTGGAGGCTGGGGTGCTGGGGATCGAGTGTGAGCAGCTGGGGTGTGTGCACAGGTTCTGAGAGAGAGTGCTGGGAAGTGTGCTTGGAGCGGGCAGGGCAGTGTGTGCGCACGTGCGTGTGCGGTGCACCCTGTTCACAGGCACACGTGTGCAGGAAACGTGGTGGATGCACAGGCCAGCTTGTGGGCTCTGCACATTCACGAACGCATGCATGCATAGTGTGTCACGCACACACGCATGACCTCGTGCATGTGCTACACGTGACAAGTGTGCACATGCAGTGCACTTTGTGTGCAGCACATTGAGCCCATGAACGTACAGTGCATTGTGTATTTGTGCATGTATGTGGCATGTGCACCGTCTGTGCACATGTGTGCATGCATGTGCATGTATTCAGTGATCATGTTCATACCGCAGACTGTGTGCGTGAGATGTGTACACATGCTTGTGTGTGTGGTGTGATGTGTTGTCTGTGCCTGATGTTCATGCGTGTGTGAGCCTGTGTGCGCACGGCGGGGGCGTGGTGCAGCTCTCTCCAGTGTGGAGTGGCGTGCAGGGCTGCCCATCGTTCAGGAGGGCCGGATGGAAGCTGGTGGGTGGGCTCTGGCGGTGTGAAGCGGGGAGCAGGTTTTGGTTGGGTGGGGTGGCACCTGGTCCCTGTGCAGACCCTGGTGCCCATGCCCTGCATGCAGGAGGCCCTGTAGCTTCCTGGACCATGAGAAGGAAAATGTCAGGGGTGATGTGCAGCCGTGGCCGGTGCTTACCTTATGCCAAAAGCCCCATGTGTCCACTGGCTTTCTCTTCATGGTGCCCCTGAGACAGGCCTCCTGGAGGCTGCCTCCTGCCTCAGGCCTCGCAGAGGCTATTCTGCTGGGTGCTGTGCCCCAGCTTCTGCAGGGCTCCCTCCTCCAGCCTTGCTCAGGTGCTGCCTTCTCGGTGAGGTCCCCTGACCATGCTGTTTTAAATGGCGGCCGTCCCTGACTGGCTCTCTGCCCCTTGGCTTCTCCTCCCACAGCGCATGTCACCCTGAGCAAGTCGTGTAACTCCCAGCACTTGCTATGCCCGTCACTGACTGTGCTGAGGGGAGGCGTGCGCCCCTCCCAGCCCTTCCCCAGGGTGCAGGGCAGCACTGGCAAGCAGCAGGTGCTCAGCAAATGCTTGTGGATAACAGAGATGTTGGGGCGGTGACCCAGTAGCACAGCTTTGTAAGTGGTGGGCTGACAGAGACGCCTTGGGGTGCCACCTGGGCTGCCCTCTGCAGCAGAAGGAGAAAGGTCAGAAACTTAAGAAGGCACAGGTGCAGCCCAAGCAGTGGCCTCCCAGGTGTCCCCTGCAAGCCCTGTGCCCAGGACCTCCCCCTCTCAGCCGCTCCCCGTGCAGCCCACCTCAGCAAGGTGCGCAGCCGCTGGGGCGCTGGCAGGCCCGGGCAGGCCGTGGCTCATTTTCAGCCCTGCCCCCACCAGGCCTGTGCAAATGCCACATGGCCACGTCACGCATCAGATTCCACAAACATTCCTCAGGCCAGAGCAACTGTCCCTCTCTGCCCAGCGCCCTCCACGGCTGCCAGGCCCTGCACTCACCCTGGGTCCCGGAGCCGTTCCCGGCCCTGTCTCCCTGTCACTCCGTCTTCCCCTCCGTCTCTCAGCAGCTTCCTGCCTCTGGTGAGCTGGGCATTTCTCTCAAGGGTTGTTTTAAATATTCATGTTTTAATTAAAGAATTTTATTGCAGAAGCAACATGTAAGATAACGAGGAAGCAGCGTCCTGTGTGTGTGTGTCCCTGTGTGTATGGGCGTCCCTCTGCATGTGTCCCTGCGTATGTCCGTGTCTGTGTCCCTGTGTGTGCACTTGTGTCCCTGTGTCCCTGTGTTTGTGCACACAGGCCAGGGCAGGGGTGGGAAGCTCAGCTGACCTGTGTGTCTGGAGGTGTGGACACACAGACACACACATGCACATGCGTGCTCTGCTAGGCATGGGAGGGACCTGATGGCCTGCAGGGCTGGGGCTGACCCTCCCTCTGGCCCTGCCTCCAGGGCTAGTCATCGCTGTGCCCTGGGTCTGCCTGGCCAGTTACCCCCATACAGTCCAACTCCCAGGAGTGCCACTGAGTCCTGGGAAGAGTTGGCTGGGGGCTCACCCAGGTCTGCAGGCCCAGAGGGGCAGCATGAGCACTGGCAGAAACTGGCCCGAACTTGGGGGAGGAGGACTGGGGTGGGGTTTGGGGGTGCTGGGGAGATTATGGGGCTGGGGAAAGCACCAGGGTCTCCATTCTCAGGGATGTTAGGCTCCTCCTCTTGGACAGGATGGCTGCTCTTTTGCACAAGCTTCAATTTAGAAAAGTCTAGAAAGCAAGGCTTCAGTGCCCATCGTAGACAACGTTTGTGCAGGTGGGGAGAGCAGGATGGCCCGTGGAGATGCTGTGCACGGAGCCACCAGCTCTTAGTGCGTCTCCTGCCTCGGCTGAGGCCACAGCCCTGACCTCAAGGCTGTGAGGAAGGCTGGAATCTGGCTTAATTTAGTGCCACTTCCCAGAAAGGCAGGGAGAAAGGATGTCAGGTTGGCAGCCAGAGGCCTGGGGACAAGCAGCATCTCCTCCAGGATGGCCTGAGTTTTCAGACTAGCAATCAAGGCACTGTTCTCGGGACCAGGAGCACCTGGGAGCCCCTGCTAGACCCAGAGAAAAAAGCGAGAAAGCCCGGACCCTGCAGGTGCAGGTACTCAGGGAGCCGTTTCCCTCTGTGGGCTGGGAATGGGACAGGACTTGCCTGTGAGACCTGTGTGGGGCGTAGGGGAGCAGGTGCGCCACAGGAGAAGCGGCCAGCCCAGCAGAAGGTGGGCTATTTCAGGCCGGCTGGATGAAGGGCCCTGCAGAGGGGCTGAGTGGGGGAGGGGCTGCAGGGAGCCTCCTGTCCTTGTGGTCCTGTGCTCATTGAGAGGGGACCTACGGCCAGGGTCAGAGCCTGGGCGACCCTCTAGGAAGCCTGGGCAGGGGGCCGTTCCTGCACCTTGCAGTGAGTGCCGGGAGACCCCAGCCTGGTCTGGCGGGGGCAAGAATGGGCAGCAGCCCAGGTGCTGTGCAACTGCGGGACTCGGGCGCCCTCTGCTGGAGGAGGCCGGGAGTGCAGCATCCCTCTCCTCCTAAGGGGATCCCGGAAACTGGGGAGGCCCGATGGGGGAAGGGCTCCCGCGGAGCCCCGACCCAGCCCACTGAGCGCCAGGATCTGGGGAGCCCTTGCCTTCGGGCCGGGTCGCCATAGTGGGAAGGGCACCCGAGCCCCCTCACTGTGCACCCTCGTCCCTGGGTGGCCGGCCTGCCTGGCGGTCGATAATTGGCTCTATTCATCGCCATAATGAGATGGAAATGAGGCTTCCAGACAGAGGGGCATTGAGTGGGGAAGAATGGCGACTTCTTTCCGGGACCGGAGGGGCAGCCCACCCCCGGCCCTGCCTGCTCCTCTGCTGCCCCCTTGCGTCCCGCGGGGCCCTGACAGCCTTTGTGTCCTGTGTGCTGCACTGCAGGGGACCCCAGGAATCCTTCCCGGTAACTCCCCCTCTGGCACCAACGCTGGCGCGGACGCATTCACTCTGCAAACATTTATGGAGTGTCAGCTATGTGAGGACACACATTAGAAACGAAAATGATGATAAAAATAGTAGCTACCATTTTCTGAGTGTTCATTAGTGGAGAGAGCATAGCCAAGGTTGGGGATCAGTATGTGGCTGGGATCAGGGCTCAGTATGTGGTGTTGGATCAGGGATACTACGCCCAGGGTCAGAGGTCAGTCTATGATGAGGATCAAGGCTCAGTGTGTGACCAGGGTCAGGAATCGATCTGTGACCAGGATCATAGCTCAGCTCAGGGCTCTCTGTGACCAGGACCAGGGCACAGCCTGTGACTTGGATCCTGACTCTGTGTAACCAGTCAGGTCTGGGCTTGATGGGGCCAGGGGGAGGTCCATGCTCTGTGCCAGTGTCCCCTCTCCCAAGCCTCTCTTTAGGTTCCCCACCTCTCCTCTCCCCTCCCCCTCCACATCCTCACCACCTGGGTCACCAAGGTAACCAGCCCTGAAATAGTGGGTGTTCTGGCAGCTGAGGCCTAACCTGGGTCTATCCTGAAAGGCTGCGCAGCAGTTGCCATGGGAACCGAGTGGCATCCTCCGATTAGCCTGGCTTGGACACCCTCTCTCTCCCACCCACTGCCAGTTTCCCCATCACTCAGGCTTCCTCGTGGGGGCTGGGCTGGGTGGCAAAGGGGCACAAGCAGCATGTGCCACCTGGACCCGGTCGCCAGGCCTGCCTCCCTGAATCGGCCCTCTGCTCTGTCTAGAACCATCGCTGGGATGGGATGGCAGGTGAGACCCCTGAGGCTGGGTCAGTCCTGGCAAGTGGCCTTGGTGGGGAGGGGTGGGATCTGGAACCTGATTTGGCTGAAGATCTGAATCTGACCTGGGTCCTCTGCTTGCCCTGAGTTAAGGCCTGAGACTGGGCAGCTGCTGCCCTGTCCTGTCCACTGTGCCTTCCCTGGCCCTCAGCTCTGTCCTAGGGGCAGAGCTCTGCTTTCCTCCTCCTGTGCCCTCACACCCACTTTCTGAGGCCCTTCCACCATATTTGTGCTGAAGATGAGGTGAGATTTGGAGAGCATCCACATGGATAGCTCTTGCTCAGGACCTCAGACCCGCCTCTGCCCCCTCGGCACCAATCAGAGCCGGTCTGGAGCAGACTGGCCTCACCCAGCTGTGAGGTTGCCCCTCTCCCAGCCTCGATTTCCTCTGCTGCAGACAGGGTGAAACGTGCCTGGTGGGGTTGGGCTAGTCTAGGGTCTGCTGCTGGCCCTGGCAGAGAGCAGGGCTTACCGGGCCAGGAGCTGGGGTACCTCAGTAGGGCCACCCATGGGAGGGGAAGAAACCCATCCCGGGGGTGTGGGGCCTGAGTCCAGCAGCCTGGCGCAGTCCCTGAGTGGCCTCTTCCTAGCTGGAGGAGAGTACAGGCACCCCTTCTTCACATGTAGCCCCTGTGTTATCTGAGGAATGGGAGCAGGGTGCCCCCCTCCCCCGTAAGAGACACTCCCTGCAGACTGAGAAGGGTCTCAGAAGCGCTCCACTAGCTGTGTCCCGCCAGGCAGACGTGGCGTGGTGCAGTGGACAGGAGGCCTGGCGGCTGTGGGCTTCAGCTCCAGCGCTCTGCGTCTCTGGGGACTATGGAGACTGTGGGGCTGTGGGCTCTGTAAGGGGAGAGCTTCCACATCAGGCCAGGGTGGAAGACGCCCCTCTCCACCCCTGTCCCAGCAGGAGAGCAAGCCCCTACATCTGTGACCATGATTGCTTGCCTTGCTCCCACTGCCCATGCTGGTGCCCTCTGCTGGCCCAGCCCAAACATGGGCACAGAGAAGATGGGCGGTGCAGGGTGCACAGACCAGACCAGGGCCCAGGGGTCACCTCTGGCCAGAAGGCTGTGCTTACATTCTGACCTTTCCAAGTTCTTTCTTGATGTTGATCCTCCTGCTGGTCAATCCTGGGAAGCCAGCTGTCATCCTTGGGCAGCGATGGGTATGAGGGCAGGAGATGGACTCAGGGACAGTTTGGTGGGGCCGTCCACCCTCTGGGACGTCCTATGTCCCCGTTCTCACTCCATAAAGTGAGGTTCCCTCCTCTAAGCCACAGGTAAGGCTGAGGCACCAGAGGCCCTGCCTACTGCCAGGAGTCGCCTGCCCTTGGCCAGCTGGTTCTTGGACCCTGGAGGGGCCTCTTGTGCTCTCTTGGGCAAGCTGTTTGGCTCCGTACCCCCAGGGGGCAGTGTGGGGCAGTGACCTGGGCTTCATTCTTGGCAGCACCAACACCAGCCTCCTCACCTCCTAAACAGGTGCAGGTCGGGGTGTCCTCTGCAGAGACTCTGTGTTCTGGGCCTGAGCCCAGCCACCAGTAGGCACCTGTGAAGGGTTAACTGCTCTTTTAAAGTCCATCCAACTCTGCTGCTCTGGAAGTGTGTGGCCCTGGCATCCCCAGGAGACCAGTGGGTGGTAGAGGCTGAAGCTGTGCAGCAGGAGGTACCCCAGCAGGAGGCCTGGTGGCAGCAGCCCCTCCTACAGCCCACCAATGCCGCCTGCTCCCACAGATGGGAGCGGCCCTCCCTGCTCCTTGCTCCCGGGTGGCTGCCCAGCATTGGCTCCTCAGGCAGCACTCAGAGGCCCCGGGGCCTCCAAGGGGCCGAGGCCCTCAGGTCAGAAGGCCTGGTTGTTGGGGGAGCACAGGCCAGTGAAGGCAATGGCCCGTCGGGGCCAGGGTGGAGGGCTGAAGGGGGTGGCTGGAGTCAGCAGGGCCAGGTGCCTAGAGTCCTGTGTCCAGACCTCAGCAGGCAGTGGGCTCTGCTGGGTCTAAGGATTCTGCCATGCTGGGCCACTAAGTGGGTCTTTGGGTGTGCCAGGCGGGGCCCTGTGTGGGCGTGGGCTGGGTGGGGCGTGGGCAGTGGCCAAGGCTAGCCTTCCTCTGTGCAGATGAGGCAGAAGCTCAGAGGAGCAGGACCTAGGCCAGAAACCAATGAAGGGCCGGGGAGGGTGTCCCAGTGTGCAGGATCGCAAGCCTTAGCAAGCCTCTCCGCCCTGGGCCTAAGACAGCCTTGGGGTGGGTGGGAGACCACTGCCCTCCAGCCGACCCGCCAGGGCTGCGCAGGGCACCAGCCCCACACTGGGACCTCCTAGCACAGGACTGACCTGAGCTCTGGAGAAGGTGTCCAGAATCTTGGGTCCCCTAAGGCCCGACGGGGACTTCTGCCACTCCCAGCCCCCCTGGCCTGTGTGCTCGCCCTCACGCTTTCCCCTGGGTCCGTGCCCATCCCAGCCCAGCCCACCTGGCCCTGACCCCCCACTCCGGTTCCCCAGGCGGCTGGAAGCTGTGGTCCCTGTGGGGCGAGTGCACGAGGGACTGTGGAGGAGGCCTGCAGACACGGACACGCACCTGCCTGCCAGAGCCGGGCATCGAGGGCCGTGGCTGCGAGGGGGTGCTGGAGGAGGGTCGCCTGTGCAACCGCAAGGCCTGTGGCCGTGAGTGCGCCCGGGTTGGGCGGGGGCTGCTGAGTGGCAGTGCAAGGTGGGCAGGGGCCTGGGCGGGGCCAGCCGGGAGGGGCCGGAACTGGAGAGGCAAAGGCCCAGCAAAGAGGGCCAGCGGGATGGGAAGGGAGGGGCCGCGCTGGGAGGGTCCCACTGGGCTCTGTTGAGGGACTGGGCAGAGCATAGCCCAGAGTGAGGGCCGGCAGGGCTGCGGGTACAGGTGGACTAGGAGGGGCTTCCTTCTCAGCTGGGCGGCAGTCCCTCTCTTCCCTACGCGGGGGGTGCTGGCCAGGCCATCCCCTCCCAGCCAGATCAGCTCCAGGATGTCTCTCTCTAATAAGGCTCCCTAATGACCTCATGCATTTTTTAGCTGCTCTCATAAAGTTGAATCAGGTTCTAATGAGACTGTCATTCTCTGGGTTGTTTTCCCTGATGAACTCTCCTGGGGAAACGAGCTCATCTCAGGAGCCTGGGGAGGCCCCTGAGCATCGGGCAGGGTGGGGACAGCAGATGGCATGTTGAGTGCAGTGGCTCAGAGGAGCTGTCCTGCAGGTGACCACTGACCTAAGGGCCCGCAGGCTGAGAGGGAGGGGCTGCCAGGCAGGGGAGACGAGACCTAAGGACCCTCAGTATCACACCCTGCGGGTCCACGGTGACCGAAGGAGGGCAGGTGCCAGGCTGGGTGTTCAGGGCCTGGTTTCCCAGCTGCCCAGTGGGGCCAGGCAGCCGTGGTCCTTGCCCGTGGCCCACTGTGGCCAAGGACACAGGGCACCCCAGGAGGGACGCTGACCTGAGTCTACCCTGCAGCTGCCGGGCGTACCAGCTCCCGGAGCCAGTCCCTGCGGTCCACGGATGCCCGGCGGCGGGAGGAGCTGGGGGACGAGCTGCAGCAGTTTGGGTTCCCGTACCCACAGACCGGTGAGCTGGCGGGGCAGGGCACACAGGCTGGCAGGTCTAGCGGGGGAGGTTCCACAGCTCGCTTTTAGGCAGATGGTCTGAGTAATTGCTGCGGATTCTGAGTGACAACTTAACAACCTACCGAGACTCGCCTCTTAGGTGCCCAGCTCCTGTCCGCAGGCAGGCTGGCTGCAGGGGAGCTGGCGTGAGGTGGAGGCGTAGCCCCCGTCAGACCACAGGGACCCGGGGGTGGCCCCGGCCGTCGCTCAGGCTCCAGGCCCTGTGGAAAGCTGGCCGTCCTGCAGCCTGAGCTGCAGCCCTCTGCCTGCCTCCCGCCCCTGGGCAGCCCTCGGGGCGAGCGCAGCGCGGTGCTGGCTGGGCAGTCCTGTGATGCGGCAGCGTGGGCCCACAGGTGACCCGGCGGCGGAGGAGTGGTCCCCGTGGAGCGTGTGCTCCAGCACCTGTGGCGAGGGCTGGCAGACCCGCACCCGCTTCTGCGTGTCCTCCTCCTACAGCACGCAGTGCAGCGGGCCCCTGCGGGAGCAGCGGCTCTGCAACAACTCGGCCGTGTGTCCAGGTGGGCGCGGCCGCGGGGCGCGAGGGGGCAGCAGGGCAGGAGCTGCCGCCTCAGAGGGCAGCAGCGCCTTTCTGTCCCTCAACAGTGCATGGAGCCTGGGACGAGTGGTCACCCTGGAGCCTTTGCTCCAGCACCTGCGGCCGCGGCTTCCGGGACCGCACGCGCACCTGCAGGCCCCCCCAGTTTGGAGGCAACCCCTGCGAGGGTCCCGAGAAGCAGACCAAGTTCTGTAACATCGCCCTGTGCCCTGGTAGGTGAGAGGGAGGGCCTGGAGCGGCAGGGGCCCACCCAGCTCGGGTGCCGGCCACGCACGGGAGCTGGCTGTTCACGCTGGCTCCCTGTCTTCTCCCTCCCCCGGGCCGGGCAGTGGACGGAAACTGGAACGAGTGGTCCAGCTGGAGCGCCTGCTCCGCCAGCTGCTCCCAGGGCCGGCAGCAGCGCACGCGCGAGTGCAACGGGCCTTCATACGGGGGCGCCGAGTGCCAGGGCCACTGGGTGGAGACGCGAGACTGCTTCCTGCAGCAGTGTCCAGGTCAGGGCCCGGCCGGCAGGCCGAGCAGGCGGGCCTCGGGGGAGGCTGGGCCCCGGGGTGGCTGTAGCCCTGCATGTGGCCGTGGGGTGGGTGCAGTCGGTGGGCCGGGGCGCACGCCCACGGTGCGGGAGGCCTCTGTCCTGCCTCCGTCCTGCGCCTTGCAGCCCTCAGGCCTCTCTGACTCTGGTCTTGATTTTCTTTCTTCTCGTGGCTCCTGCCCCTTGGGTCCCTGTCCCTGTGTCCTTATGGCCCCATTCATGCCCCTGCGCCCCTGTTGCTCCCCGACCCTACGCTCCTGTCTCCATTGCCTGTGCCTCTGTCTGGCCACTCTGCAGTGGACGGCAAGTGGCAGGCCTGGGCCTCTTGGGGCAGCTGCAGCGTCACGTGTGGTGGCGGCAGTCAGCGGCGGGAGCGTGTCTGCTCTGGGCCCTTCTTTGGGGGAGCAGCCTGCCAGGGCCCCCAGGACGAGTACCGGCAGTGTGGCACCCAGCGATGTCCTGGTGAGACCCCTCCCGCACCGTGGCTGGGCTCTCGGGAGAGGCTTGGGGCGTCTGGGCGGCTGGCTTAGTTGGGACAGTAGATGCCAGCTCCCAGCCCCCTTCCTGGGCGCTGACCCCTCACTGTCCCTGGACCCTTGGCAGAGCCACATGAGATCTGTGATGAGGACAACTTTGGAGCTGTGGTCTGGAAGGAGACACCAGCTGGGGAGGTGGCTGCGGTCCGGTGTCCCCGCAACGCCACAGGTGAGAGCAGGGTGTGGGGGCTCCTGTAACATCCCCATGGAGTTGCCCCCCAGGCACCACTCTGAGGTCCAAAGCCAGGCAGCCCCGTGTGCATGCTGATGCCGAGCAGCGCGGGCCAGGAGTCTGGGACCACAGTATGGGGACACTTTTAGGGCAACCATGCCATGCCTTTTTTTGGGGGGGATACTAGAGATTGAACTCAGGGGCACACGACCCCTGAGCCACATCCCCAGCCCTATCTTGTGTGTTATGTAGAGACAGGGTCTCACTGAGTTGCTTAGCGCCTCGCCATTGCTGAGGCTGGCTGTGAACTCGCGATTCTCCTGTCTCAGCCTCCCTAAGTGCTGGCACTACAGGCTTGAGCCACCGCGCCCGGCTCATGCCATGCCTTTTATGTGAGAGTCTCTTTGCGATTCCACAACCCTATGAGGTCACCACCACGGCCCATTTACAGGTGGGAAACTGAGGCACATGGACGCCAGAACACTTGCCCTGGGCTTGCGGGGCAGTTAAGAGCAAGTCTTCTTTGCATGCCAGCACCCATAATCCCCATGGGGGCCCTGAGGAGCGGCTGGGGGTGAGAGGGCAAGCAGGTGGGCTCCTTGGGAAAGGTGCTTGGCTGCATCCTGGTGTTGGCCGCCTCTCCTGTGGTTTCTGTGCCATGAGGCAGCAGGTGGGGAAGTTAGGGCTCAGGTCAAGCCTTGCCTTGCCTTCATTTGCTGTGTGGCCTTGGGGAAGTGACCCACCCTCACTGATCTTGTTTCCTCACATGTGAAGTGAGGCCTTAGGAGATACTCCACAGGGCAACTGGGGTCCTAGGGACGAGGATTGGCAGTGGGTGCCTGGTGTCGCCAGCCACTTGCTGCTCCCATCCCCTTTGGTTACACATTCTTGCTGGCATATTGCAAATTCTCAGGAATAAAATGAAGAAAATAAGTGCCACACGTGCTTTCTCCAGCCCCTGTGCGTGTGGCTGCACCTCCAGGGCCTCTTACCTTTGTCCCAACCTAAATCAGTGGCCAGGGAGCTGTATCAGGCTACCCTGTGGTTCCTGTTGGGTGACAGGGCTGTGACAGTCCCACATGGCTGTCACCCCCTGTGTACTGTCAGCTGCCCCTGTTCCTCTGAGGACTTCCTGGGCGTACCTGCTATCAGAGGGTGAGCCTATGTTTCAGGCTGTTGATCCAAATGCCACACAGCCCCTGAAGCTGCCCAGTGTCCCTGGGCCAGTGAGGCCCTGCACCCTGTGGATGCAGGGCAGGGGCCGGGTGCGGCTCTCCCCAGGGCTCTGGACTGGGAGGAGCCCTGGGAGAGGCCCTGGCTCCCTGCAGTGGGGCCCAGGAAGGCTAGGTGCCTGCCAGGTCCCTAGCTCGGCGGCAGGTGCTCAGTAGCAGCTCAGAGTGTGGCAGGAAGGGAACAGGGGCGGCCCTGCCTTACCTCTGGGGGCCAGGGAGGTCACTTAGAGCCGCGGCTGTGGGAGCATGCGTGTGGACCCCCGTGCTGGGCAGTGAGTGTCCACCTGAGAAGTGGGAGGTCTCCCCAGGCCTCATCCTGCGCCGCTGTGAGCTGGACGAGGAGGGCATCGCCTACTGGGAGCCGCCCACCTACATCCGCTGCGTCTCCATCGACTACCGCAACATCCAGATGATGGTGAGGGCCGCCCTGGCCCAGGGCTTCCTCTGCCTGTCCCATGACACACCCACCCTTTGGGCACGAGGCGGGCTGCAGGGGCCCTCCAGGCATGGGAGGCCCCCCGCACCTGCCTGGATGTGACAGCATCAGCTTTCTGCATCCTCCCAGACCCGGGAGCACCTGGCTAAGGCTCAGCGTGGACTGCCCGGGGAGGGGGTCTCTGAGGTCATCCAGACGCTGGTGGAGATCTCCCAGGATGGGACCAGCTACAGTGGGGACCTTCTGTCCACCATCGACGTCCTAAGGAACATGACTGAGATCTTCCGGAGGGCCTACTACAGTCCCACTCCTGGAGACGTGCAGGTGGGCTCTCGAGGGTCACCCAGGGGGCAGGTGCCTGGGACAGTGGCTAGAGAGCCATCCTGGACCACAGGCAGAGGCAGGACCACAGCCGTGGCCACGGTTTGTGCTGTGACCCCCAACCTCTCGTTGAGCCTCAGGCCTGGTCACAGCCGAGCTCTGGTCCTGATGACAGTCTGAGCCAGGGTCCTGGTTGCACACCAGTGCCTTGTTCTCTCACTGGCCCTTTGTGTTTCCAGAACTTTGTCCAGATCATCAGTAATCTGCTGGCAGAGGAGAACCGGGACAAGTGGGAGGAGGCCCAGCTGGTATGGAGGGGTGCGGGCTCTGGGGCCCCTGGGCCCCAGGCCAGCCCTGGGTGGGGCCTCCTGCTGGGTGCATGGCTTTGGGAAGCCAGTATCTTCATCAGGAAGGGCAGTGGCTTGTCCTGTGGGCTTGGTGGCAGGCAAGAACCAGGTGACCTCATGGTGTGTGGCCAGAAGACTGGGAGGTGGCAGGTCTCCCTCATATGGGAAGAGCACTCAGCCTTCCTTCCTCCCAGGCTGACCTTGAATCTGCCTCTGCACCTGTCCCCAGGGCAGTACCTAGCATGGACCCCGAGACATGCCCCCAGCCTGGGACATCCAGCAGCCCCTCTGGGTCCCAGTGATCCTGTCCACAGAGTCAGGGTGGATGCCAGAGGTCACTAGCCCTGCTTCCTCACAGTGCTAGCAGATGACCGGCAGGACCCAGAGAAAGAAGGGACCCCAAGGGGAGAGGGTGGAAGGCCAAGGGGAGGCGGGGCACCCCTGGGGAGCATGTACCTGCCCTAGCTCCAGCTACCTTCCCCAGATGGGCCCCAACGCCAAGGAGCTCTTCCGGTTGGTAGAGGACTTTGTGGATGTCATCGGCTTCCGCATGAAGGATCTGAGGGATGCGTACCAGGTGACAGACAACCTGGGTAAGCCTGCCCTCCCTCCACTGGCCCTCCACGCCCTGCCCTGCAGCTCTGCCTCAGTCCCCCATCTACATAAAGAGGTGGTGGCCAGGCGGCTCCTGTGCCCTCTTGGCCAGGCGACAGGAATCAGTACTGGGCTTGCTTTTGTCTCCAAGCTCTGGGATCATCACATTGACAATGGACACCTTAGGAGGGTCCCAGTCCCAGGCAAGGGCCACACACAGGAGCCCATCCCCAGCCAGCCTCTTGCTGCAGCCCTGGGTCCTGGGTCCAGGGCCTCTGTGCAGCCTGCCCTGCTCTGCCCCCCAGCCCCAAGAGCACCTGTCGGGGGCCTGACTCCCCAGCTCTGTGGCCATGGCTGAGCTTCAGCTTCATCTTTTTAAGAATGGGATAATAATGGCGTCCACCCGTGGACAGGATGTGGAGAGCCATGTTAGATTAGCAGGGACCTGCCCTGAAGGTCAGCAGTCGCTGTCTCTGCAAATGAGCAGACTCACTCTACCTGGTCCTCGCCACGGTCCCCTTGACTTCCTCTCTTAGGCCACAGTCCAAGCCTTTCCTGCTCTAGTTAGGGAGCCTCCCACAGGGGACCCTAGGAGGGAGCACGGGCCCCAGCTGTGATCTGGAAGCACCCAGGAGGAGGTGTCCCCTCCCTGGAGGGTTCCACCTTCAGTGGCATGAGGCTGGCTGAGCTTCGCTAGGGCACACACAGGCCCTGCAGCAGTGCTGCTGACTGCCTGGGCCAGACAGGTGCCATGTTTCCTAAGCCCGAGGCACCGGCGCTGGCCTGCCTTTCTGCGTGGAGCTCAGGACCTCAGAGCTCAGTTGTCCTGGGGAGGCCCGGGTGCTGTGGGAGGCCATCTGTCAAACGTGGTTGGTGGCCCCAGCCAGGCGTCACCGTTGTGAGGTGCCCCGCTTCCCATGCTGGGTTTTCCTGAGGGGCAGGTGGCCCAGGGCGTCTCTGTGGGCACCCAGAGACCAGTGTGGAAGGGGCTCCCAGCCCTCCAGGCCAGCACTTTGTGGTGGTGACTGGCTCCCAGGGTGCCCCTGTGGCCCACGCCCTGCAGGCACACTGACCTACCTCTGGCAGGCTGCCCTGGGCCTGTGGCATTCAGAGCTAGGTCCTCGTCACCACCAGAGACCCTGGCCTCCTCCCATTACCTGTTCCTCCCATGCGTCTTGATACCCCATGCACCCCATTCTGTTCCTCCAACCATCTCCTGAGCGTCTGGGACCCCCACTTATCAGCAGAAAACCCCTCCGTGGCCCAGCACCATCCAACTGGTCCCTCCAGGGGCAGGGGCTGGCTTCCTCCTGTAGCCCTGGGACCCTAGGATGGGAGTGGGCCAGGCCCTCCTCCCTCCTCAGGCCTCCTTCCAGATCATTCTCTCCCCCACCCCAGCTTAGAATCCAGGTGCTGAAACCCCAGGCCCCAGGGGAGAGCCCAGGGTAGCTGAGCTCCTCATCAGTACCCTGTTGACCTTTGGGGACTCAGTCTTACCCATGTGCCCCCCATACACTGAACCCCCAGTCCCTTGGGGCCCGGGGCATGCCCTGGTCTGGTCAACCCAGGCTCCTGCATGCAGTCCCACTTCCTCCCTCTGGTGCTCACCGCAGCTGCCCGTCCCCCATCACTCGCCCCAGCTCCCACCTTGGTCAGTCCTGTGCCCACAGCACTGCTGGGCCCTCTGGCCCATGATGCCTTCTCTCTACTTGCCCATCACCTGACCTTTGTCCTACATGTGCTGCACTTTGTCCTCCCTGCACCCCATGTGGTACAGCCTTCTTCCAGGCCCCACCCCTGCATGCCCTTGAGGACTGGAAGCCACTAACAGAGGACGTCCTGCCTTGGCCCCCCACACCAGCCTCCTTCACCTTCTCCACTCCCCCCACTTATCAGGTGTACACCCAGCCAGGCATGCGTCCTCTGCTCTCTATCAGGGTCATTGGTGATGTCCACCATAAAACCCTGTGGTCAGCAGAGCATGGTGGCACACACCTATAATCCCATTGGCTCGGGAGGCTGAGGCAGGAAGATTACAAGTTCAAAGCCAGCCTCAGCAACTTAGTGAGTCCCTAAGTAACTCAGCGAGACCTTGTCTCAAAATGAAAGATAAAAAGAGCTGGGGCTGGGACTCAGGGGTTAAGCTCCCCCGGGTTCCACCCCTGGTACCAAAACAAACACAGAAAAACCCTTGTGGTCAGTCCTTGGTGCCTGCTGTGCTCTGGGCGCACCTGGCTACTGACTCCTGGTGGTCGCCTCCCTCCCCATTTCCTCTCTCTCTCCTCCACTGGATGTCAAACCAGCCCTTCCATCTTGCACTCTGGACCATCCGCTCCTCCCTGGCTGGTCCCCGTCCCACCTGAACAGGTGGGGCCCAGGCTCCCGGCCTTCCCGCCCCCATGCTGTCCCGTGCCTGTGACCTCATCTTCACGCACACCTCGAAGGATCCAGCATGCACCTGCAGCCTGGCCTCCTTGGCTCCAGCTCAGGGCCCCACTGCCTTGATGTCCATCAAGTTGAGGCTCCTGATCCCGCTCCCCCAGTCAGGCCAGAACCTTGTAGTCACCCCTCCCTGGCCTGCGTGCCTCCCCTACTGCCCAGTGCTAGGACAGCACCATCTTCAAAAGGGTCCCTGCGAGCCCCTTGCCCCTTTTCTCCCTGCCCCAGCAGGACAGGGGCCTGCCTCCCTGGCCTCACTGCCCCGCCCTGTGCCCTTACTCATGGGCTCCAGCCATGGGGCCTCTTCCTCCTCCTCAGTGTTCCAGGGACATACCCCTCCTAGCCTCCAGGTCTGTCCAGAGATGCTGCAACAGGAGGACCCCCCTCCCACTGCCCAGCAGGCTGTCCGTGTCCCAGTCTGTTGACCCAGGAGGGGCCTGGCTACTACTGCCTCTCAGGCTGCCCTCCAGTGCCCCGCTCATGGCAGGTGCTCACGGAGGTGCCACACGAGTGACATCATTTGCTTGCAGCACTGTTCTGGGTGCTGGCATTGAGGGGGTGGGCTGTCTCTGTCCCCAAGGTGACCTCACCCGTCCAAGGAGGGCAAGGCCAAGCCGGGTGAGGTGCAGCCGGGCTGTGCAGACAAGGCCACTGCCTTGCTTCCAAGCAGGGCATTGGGTGGGCCTGGGCTGGGCTGGGCAGGGCAGGGCAGCCTTTGGGGACCCAGAGCCCCAGGATGGCATCAGGGGTTCTAGTGCGCCCCTAAGTCCACATCCACATGAGCCGCCCCAGGCCCAGGGACGCCAGGTGAAGCGGGGTTGGGGTTCGGGGACGAGGAGGACGCAGCGTGGATGGTGGGAGGCGGTGCCGGGGCTGCGTTCTCGAGGCCTGGTTGACGGGGGCAGTGCTTGTCCTTCAGGGTCCTGAGACGGGCATCTCCACCGGCGCGGTGGGGCGGCTGAGGGCAGGCCACAGACCGGGAGGGGGTGGGCCATGTCCCAGGAGGGAGGCAGGGCGAGTGGGCACGTGGCTCCCTGCAGATCCTCCACGGCCACAGGGCCATCACCTGAGCCCACCTTTGACCCTTTCTGGACCATGGGGGCAGGTCTGGGCCAGGGTCCTTTGGGGGCTGGGCAGGGTCCCCTCTTGGTTCTGACTCTCTGGGGCTCTGGCCACACTTGCTGCCCTCCTGCTCCCCATCTGTGACCCCTCTGAGGACTTGCCCGCCTGGGAGCTAGGAGCCATGTGTGGCCAGCATGCGTGGGAGATGGAATCTGCAGCTGTAGTGCCCAAGACTGCAGCAGGGAGCAGGAGGTGGCAGCTGGCTGCAGCTGGCCTGATGGCCCATGCCCCCAGAGCCCTGGGCACCTCTGTGCCCTTGTCCTGCTCTCCACGCCTGCTCCCAGCTCCCCAGGCTGAGGCTCCTGGCCATGTGACCTCCTGTCTCTGTTCCGTCCCCTCGCCCTGCCCCAGTCCTTAGCATCCATAAGCTCCCAGCCAGCAGTGCCTCAGACATCAGCTTCCCCATGAAGGGCTGGCGGGCCACAGGCGACTGGGCCAAGGTGCCGGAGGACAGGGTCACTGTGTCCAAGAGCGTCTTCTCCACAGGGATGGCAGGTGAGGGCCCCCAGGGCAGGGGCTGGTGGGAAACTCAGGCCCCAGATCTGGAGGACCCCTCACCCTGAGCCCTAGTGGGCTGAGCTAAGTGCCAAGTGGACCAGCCCATTGCAGGGGGAGGGCACTGGCTGGACTTGGGGGGCAAGGACCCCCATTCCCTGGGTGAGAAGCATGTCCTGCCTGCCCTGCAGCCCTTGGGGTCACTCCGGGAGGGGCACAGCTCTTCCTCTCCCACCTGGGACCCAGGCAGTTGCCTCCAGTCCCAGCCACAGCACTGTTGTGGGTGGAAAGGGGCTCCTGATGGGCAGGGGAATGGGCCCAGGCCAGTGAGCAGCGTGGGTGTGAGTGACTGTATGCTCCCTTCCAGAGGCCGACGACACCTCTGTGTTCGTGGTGGGCACTGTGCTTTACCGGAACCTGGGCAGCTTCCTGGCCCTGCAGAGGTGGGCAGGTGGGGTGGACGGAGCCTACCACAGGAGGTGTGGGGGAGCCCTGGGCGGGTGAGAGGAGGTGGGCAGGGTGGGCAGGCCTCGAGGGGCCAGGAGGACAGAGGCCACAGAGGCCCGGAGGAGGGGTGGAGGGGCCTGTACCCTGGAGGCTGGATCGCAGACCAGCCCCTGACTCTGCTGCTTCCGTGGCTCCCATCAGGAACACCACAGTCCTGAACTCCAAGGTCATCTCGGTGACCGTGAAGCCCCCGCCTCGCTCCCTGCTCACACCCTTGGAGATCGAGTTTGCCCACATGTACAATGTGAGTGGCCCACATGTGCACCAGACCCCCTGCACGTCTGTGCTGACGTTTCTCAGGCATTGACCTGAGGGGAGCGGCAGTTACCTGGTACAGCTGGGGACGCTGAGGCCCCGAGGTGTGGCGACTTGCCCAGGGTGGCACCACAGCTAGACGGGGTGCTGAAATCAACTCTCACCTCTCCCTCAGGCTGCGCTGAGATGTCAGCCACGGCTGGGGGCTGCGACGGGACACAGCCTCCCTTCCCTGGTTCCTGACTCCCCTGGGAAGCCCACTACCCTCCATGTTCAGGGTGCCTTGGGCTGGGAAGAGTGAGGGACATCTGTGCGGGCACCTCAGGGCAGACAGCAGGCCTGTCCCTGCAGGGCCTCTGAAGCTTCAGGGCTAAGAGCCTCCTCCCGGGACGGGCACCTGGATTCCAGCAACTGCTGCTGTGTGACAGAGACAGGCCCTACCTCTCTGGTGGAGATGGGGGGATGCCTGGCTGCTAAAGAGGCGCTGCGACTCCAGGGAGACCCTGGTGCCATTGCTGCTCACTCAGGGTCCCAGGGAGGTTAGAGTCCAAGCTCCTGCAGCCCCATGGCCTGTTCCTGGGTGGGTGAGGGCCAGGACCCTGGGGTCAAGTTATCCTGGTCACCCACACAGGATGGGGCCGTGTCAGGCCACAGCCCTAGGCCAGGGCTGTGGGAAGCCATGGGAAGAGCCCAGCGCTGTCCTTTCCAGCTGTGTGACACTGGGGTTTGCGCAGCCTCTTTGTGCCTTCACTCCCTTATCAAATGGTTAACAAAAAGGTCTGGGTAAGGACTGAGCACCTGAACTGTCCAAGGCCACACGGTGGGTGGGTGTGGCCAAGCCAGCCAAAATGACCTTGGCCAGCCCCATCTCTGCTCTGGGCCTCAGTTTCTTCCCTGTAAAACGCAGTCTATTGGATAACCACACAGGCAGGATGCCCAGCACACCCTTGGGTGGTCAGGCAGCGGCCCTCTGGCAGGGACGGGTGGCCCTGACTCCCCTCTTCTCTCTCAGGGCACCACCAACCAGACCTGTATCCTGTGGGATGAGACAGATGTGTAAGTTCGGGGCTTGGTGGCCTTGGGGCGGGGGTGGGGGACTCCCTTGGAGTGAGGTTTTAGTTGGGGGTTGCCATCCCCTGTCCACCGTGCTGGCACGGTCCTCCGCTGCTCCTTGCCCAGGCCTGCCTCCCACCCCCTTCTCAGGGAGGTCCAGAGCTCAGGTGAGGAGGGGCAGGGGTCCTGCCTCCCTGTGCCCAGAGCCGGCCGAGTCCTGGTGCTGTGTGTGGTGGGCGCCGGATACTGAGATGCCAGAGTGCTGACCCGCAGACCAGGGCAGCCAGGGGGTGGAGTGTGCCCCACACTCCACTGAGGCCCAGGGTCCTCAGCACTGTGGCGGCAGCCACAGCCTTACGCTCAGATCCTGCCGACCACTCTAGGCACCGGCCAGCCTTGGCCTCTGCAGAAACAAGAACAGGTGGGAAGCTTGTCCCAGGCCTGGACCGGCCCGGCTGAGATGCGCCATCACTCACGGGGAAGGTGGAGGGGCCGAAGAGGGTCCTCGCAGCATCAGAAGGGGGCGTGTGCAGGGCTAGAATAGTGCCCCCAGAGCCCGCGGGGCTCAGGGTGTAAGGAGCAGGACAGAGAGCGCTTGGTGCTGAGCCTGTAGGATTTAGTGTGCGCTGGGGACGGTGCCATCGGGAGCCATGTTGGGCTGCCTGGCCCCTTCCCCAGGCCGGGCGGCACGTGAATGACTCAGCCCGCCCCTGGGAGCAGGCGGTAGGTGCAGCAGGGCTTCATGCGATGGCTGTGCACGCATGTCCTGAGTGGCTGGTGGGCGGAGGAAGGGTCTCAAGAAAAGGCCCAGCCAGAGCCTCAGCCAGGAGTTTGAGGGCATGGAGGCTGGGAAGGGCGGACAGGATGGGCACTGGCAGAGGGGAGGCTGCGGTGGGGCGGTTTGGGGACTGAATGCCTTGATTGATGGAAGCTGCTGGGGATGGGAAGTTGTCTACCCATCTGCCCACCTTCTGGCCTCCAGTGCCCACGGCCGAGTCACTGCTGTATGAGGTCCCAACCCTCAGCTTCCTCCTGTCCCCAGTGAGGAGGGACAGTGGAGTGGGAGCACACCGGCCAGTGTAAAATGTTGAGTCACACCATCTGCCAAAAGGTGGCGCCAGAAGGGTCTGTGGCTGGTGGGTACAAGCACAGGGGGTGTTTGGGAACAGCCTTGTGACAGAACAGCTGTGCAAAGGCTCTGTGGTGGGTGTGCGCAGGGACAGGCATGCTTCCTCACCTGCTTGCACCCCGGCTCCTCTGGTCTTTCCTGGAAGCTGAGCTGTGATGCCCAACAGCGTGGGAAGCCAAGCCCCCAGCTCTGGTTGCTGATAGCTTCCTTTGGGTTCCAAATAGCATAAACTCTATGCAAAAGAGGGTATCAGGAAAAGATGGAGAAAGAAAAATATCCCCATGCGGGGCTGGGGTGTGGCTCAGTGGCAGAGCGCTTGCCTAGCGTGCATGAGGCATTGGGTTTAATTCTCAGCACTACATATAAATAAATAAAATAAGGGTCCATTGACAACTAAAAAAAATATATATTAAAAAAAAATCCCCATGCTTCTGGCCCCCAGGTGGCCGTCTTCGGCTTCTTGGAGGCAGCGTTTCGGGGGTGGAGGTGGTGCTGCAGCTGCAGGCCCCGCCTGTCTCCCCCCCACCAGATCCCTCCCTTGGGGCTGTGCACCCAGCAGCTGCTGCAGCTCCAGGGCACCTGCCAGCCCGCCAGGCTGGCCCCTCTGGGACGGGAGCCTTCCTGCTTTTTACTGGTGCAGACACCCGTGCCACCAGGACAGCTGCGACTATTTCTGATGGTTCAGGACTGAGTCAAAGACACTGCCCCTGACCCAGGGTGGCCGAGGAGGACCTGCTGGGCAGCTTTGGGCAGATCCTCCCCAGGAACCTCAACCTCCACTCCTGTGGCTGGAGTGTGAGTGTGCTTGCTCTGGGGCAGGACTGTGGGCAGCAGGAGGACTATGGCCAAGTCCTGGGGCACTGGGCATGCATGGCCTCCACCTGCCCCTCTCTTGTAGCTAAGCTGTGGGAGATGCTCATGACCTGCCCACCACCCCAGGTGGGCTGTGCCCCCAAGCACCAGAGAGCTATGCCATCACAGGCGGGGGCCTCATCACAGGAGGGTGCCAGGGTGGCTGAGGGATGCCGCCGAGTGGAGCCTCACCCAGCCTGGGCCTGCCCTCTGTGCACTGTCACTGAGCAGCTGAGGCTCCGAGGGGCCTGTAGTCCAGCAGAGAACTCATGGTGACAGGCCTCTGTCCCAGTGTGGGACCCCAAAGTCTAAGAGGAAGGGCTGTTGGCTGGCGGGGAGGGGGCAGGGTCTGACTGCACTTCACCCTGCCCCACCTCCCCCGTCATGGCCAGTGGGCCACTCCTCTCCCTGTGCACCAGGGAGCAGAGCAGATCTGTGCCAGTGTGGACTTGTGTGGCGATGTACTCAGAGGAAGAGCCCAAGGCCTGGGAGGAATGCTGTGGGCAGGGGAGGCTTGCACAGGGTGCCCAGATGGCCATCTGTGACCACCAGCTTTCTAAAGGACCTGCCAGGCCCAAAATAATGAAGATTCATACCCAAACCCTGACCTTATCACAGCCCAGATCCAAACACAGGCAGACTTTGCCTGACCACACACTGAGCCTTGACCCCGGACACACACTGAGCCCTG